>QANW01010875.1:1315394-1353269 GCA_003254865.1 Dryas drummondii | reverse complement strand
AAAAAAAAAAAAAAAAAAAAAAAAAAAACATTCAACTTCAATCACACCCAAACAAACAAAAGGATTTTCAGACATGTTTCTCTTTTCAAAACTCTATAACCAGAAACTGCATCACAAAGTTGCAGATTGATCCTGACTTTGATTTAAAATAAATGCAGCTCTACCTCTACCTCATTCTTTTTTTCACTTTATTTAAAATAAAACAAAACGAAAAGAATCCCAGTAGGGAAAACTTATAAAAATTAATGTGATTGAATTCATTCTATCTGTTGAGCCTAAAGAAGCTATACCCATCTTCAGAAAAAATGATCACAAAAACTTGCTCAAACAACCTTCAAACCAATCACATGAAATGAAGGTTGTACTTTATTACATTTCACCAAAGCAACAAGAAAGGCCTACCTTTTAGGATTGGGGGCAATGAAAATTTCCTACCATTTACATTTCGAAGTGTTTTATTGAGAGTGGAGAATGATAACCCAAGCAAACTCACTTAGCATTGTGAACACAAATCATATGAGCACCACAGTCCAGTTATGCACCATAAAGATTTTAGTTTTATCCACTGTAATATTCTGGTTAGAAAATTTTCAGGCTACCAAAAAAAAAAAAAACAAGAACATTTTAGGTTTCCGTTTGAGAGATTGCACAGTTCTGAGAGGGGTCTATCCAATTTGAGAGAAATGATTCAACACATGCAATGACTATCCTAATTTCACTAGTTCCTTTTCACCCTTCTATTTTAAATAAAACACTTATTTATCATTTGGAATCCAAATTTTATTTGTCCACACAAGCTGTTAGCAAACTAAACAAATGAGATTGCACAGTTCATCAGTTCTTCATACAACTAGAAACACAGGCCTAGCCCATCCCTTTTGGAACTTGTCCATGTGACATCTAAAACTAAAACTAAATTATTGATAAAAGATCCACAAACCAAGATTACGTGCATAAGTGTATGCAACAGCATCAACAATTGGGAAAGACCTTCAACCAGAAGAAAAAGAAAAAATATCCAAAAAGCAGGCTAAATCAACAAGTGAACTTTTTTTATTTATTATTATTTATTCTCTTCTTCTTCTTCCCCTTCCTATTCTTACTTTGTCCATTTGACATCTATAACCAGAACTTCATTATTGATAAAGATCCAAGAACTAGAAATCACATGTTCAAGCTTATGGAACAGCATCAGACCAGGAAAGAAGTCTATGGAACAGCATCAAGACCAGGAAAGAAGTCTATGAAACAGCATCTACACTGCCATAGAGCCTGAACGGGGAAAAAAGGGGGGAGTGGGGACAATAACAACAATGACAACAAAAAGAGACGTACCTCACAAAATAACCATGCTCTGCTGCAATCCCAAGCTTCCCACAAGAAGAAAACCATTCAGTCAAAGTCTGTCTGTCTTTCCCACTAACAAGAAAGACAACGTTCTTTGGGTCATTGCACAGATTGTTCAAGATTCCAACAGCCTCTGTATTAGGAGTGGTAATAATTGAACCTGGCAGCATCATAGCACCATCATAATCCAAAAGAATTGCTCGATTCTTGGTCCTCTTATAAGCTGAAGCAATATGCTCGTCTGAAAGCTTTCTGAAATTTGGATCCAAAGCAATCACCCGGAATCCTAAACCAAAACCAATTCCCCAGCACCTCCTTCTCATATGATCCCTGCATGCCCTTTCAAGATCCTGCAAGAAGCTGCGCGCCCAATATGCAACATCATGTGTACTGACATACCTATAATGCTTCTCGTGTCGCAACTGTTTTTCTGCCTCAGGGATCATAAGGGCAGAATCCATAGCTTCAGAAACAGCATCAATGTTCCATGGGTTAACTCGAATTGCCCCACTTAGTGATGGAGAACACCCAATAAACTCAGATACCACTAGCATGCTTCTCTTTGGGGTTGTTGGGTTTAGTCCTAAAGTCTCATCTAGCTTCTCATTTCCTTGGCGGCATATTATATACTCATACGGTATAAGATTCATCCCGTCTCTCACTGCTGTAACAAGACAACACTCCGCAATAACATAATAAGCAATTCGCTCATAAAACTGAAGTGGGCTATCAATCAAGACCACAGGACTGTATCCTTGTCTTCCAAATGTCTCGTTGATTCTCTTCACTGTGGAATCAGTCTCTAACTGGACCTCCTGGACATCTTTCCCCCGCCCTCTTGCAGGGTTAGCAATTTGAACCAAAACAACTCTACCCCTCTTATCGGGATGTTGTATAAGCAATTGTTCGAAGGCCAAAAGTTTCAAGCTAATTCCCTTAAAGATGTCCATGTCATCAACCCCAAGCAAAACAGTTTGCCCCCTAAACTGACCTTGCAACTCGGTAACTTTAGATTCAGTCTCTGGAAGATTCAATACATATTGTAGCTGGCGTATATGTATCCCAACGGGAAGAATCTTAATGCTTACAGTGCGACCATAATACTCAAGCCCAATGTATCCCCGCTTAGATTGATATGAAAGCCCAAGCATTCTACTACAGCAAGAGAGGAAGTGCCTGGCATAATCAAAAGTATGGAAACCAATAAGGTCAGAATTCAGAAGTGCTCTAAGAAGCTCATCTCTTACAGGAAGTGTCCTGTATATCTCAGATGAAGGGAATGGACTATGGAGAAAGAATCCAAGCTTCACCCTATTAAACCTCTTCCTCAAAAATGTTGGCAAAACCATCAAATGGTAGTCATGAACCCACACAAAATCATCATCAGGGCTAATCACTTCCATTACTTTATCTGCAAATATCTTGTTCACAGAAACATAAGCTTGCCAAAGAGACCGATCAAACCTACCACCAAGATCCGGTGATAGAGGAAGCATGTAGTGAAATAAAGGCCACAAATGTTGTTTACAGAAACCATGATAAAATTTACTAAAAAGCTCAGGAGGGAGAAATGCAGGGACACATTTGAAAGTATCAAGCAAAGTTTGGGCTACATCATCTTGCTCACTTGGGTCAATTTCTTCTTTAAGACAACCAATATAGATTACTTCTACATCTTCGCCAAGGCCATCTTTGAGTTGCAAAAGAAGTGAATCCTCATCCCAGCTAAAGTACCACTCCCCATCCTCTCTTCGATGCACCCGAAGTGGAAGCTGGTTTCCCACAATGATCATCCGTTCTTGAGAAATGGATGACGGAGCATCAGAGCCAACACTATTGCTGTTATCATCATCTAGCTCAGACAATACTCCCGCAACAGTTGCCACTCGGGGGAACCTCTTCTTCTCACGGCCAAAAGTTGGGGATCCACCAGAAGTAAGGTCGAGTAAGTTAGAATAAGACCTTGAAACCATTGTGTGGACGAATTATGAACTTCTGGTCAACTTAGAGTTGAAAGAAGACTATGTTGATTCCTCACAGTCAACTTCTACAAAGAATTTTCATGAATAGATATAATCAGAACACTCCAATGAATAGATAAAATAAGAACACACAATGCAAGAAATACTTGAAATCTCAATGCCAATGAAATCATTAACAAAATGCCACAAAAGCTGCACAGATTCTACCGACGGTTGAGTTCTAAAGCCTAAACTAGCATACAATCCTTACAATACAAAGATGCTCTCCTTACAAACAAAGAAAATTTACCAGAAATCTGCTTTAGCTTTCCTCACAACAGACCTTCAATTTTTGCAGAAGTAAGTACACTTAAATGGAATAAATAGACAAATATTAAAATCTGACGCTCAAACGCTGATCTGAAAAAAACCCAGAAAAATCAAGAATCTAAGAACAGATTTGGAACTACCCAGAAGCTAAATCTGACAAAAATTACATCTAGCACTAACAAATGATTACCCAGCACCCCAGAAAACCAAGAATCTTTAGAACAGTCTATCTACACAGAAAAATCCACCAAAGTAGCTTAAAACATCAAAATGCATGTTCAACCCACCTTTCAATTACAAAAAGTGTAAATAATCTTGAGACAGAAAGAGTCAACTTAGCAAGTGAATACTGAATGGAAGATGCAGCAGCACTCAAAACCAAGTGGGAAGTGAACAAAGCACAAAAAAGTGGCATGCAACATGGAAAAGGAGAATAACCATGAAAAAGAAGCTTTAAAAAATCATCATTTCAGAAGAGTGAGACACTCACCCTGGCCTTGAAGTCAGATACCAGGGAAAGAGAGTGAGCGACGGTGCGAGCTGAGACACCAGAGATTCTCTATTTTACTGTCTGACAGTGGCATTAGGTGGAGAGAAAAAAGGCTCTCTAATATATACTTTAATTTTTGTTCGTACAAAATTTCATTTACTACCACTATAATTTCTTTTTACGTCCGACAACAAAATGGGATGTCTTTATTGGAGAAATTTAGAAAGAATTAGATTCTCACTCTCTCACTAGTTTTTGTGTGAGTGATGACATGAGGAACATAAAACAGTCCCCTCCAACTGCATTTAACCATGGTTAGTTCTTGTTGTCTGGATTAACTCTTAAAGGGTCACAACTTAACTCAAGTTCTGGAATATCTGTACAAGGTTACAGACTTGACCAAAGTGGGCTGTTATAGGCCCAAGCCCATGGTACAAAAAAAAGAAACTAGGAAAGTAGGAAGAATAAATATACGAAACAGGAAAACTATCCCCGACAGACCTCTCCTCCTCCACTTCTCCTTCCTTTCCGCTCTCTCTCTCTCTCTCTCTCTCTCNACTTCTCCTCCCTTTCCTCTCTCTCTCTCTCTCTCTCTCTCTCTCTCTCTCTCTCTCTCTCTCTCTCTCTCTCTCTCTCTCCAGAATGTCATCGTCGCCGTCCACGGAGTCCTTGATCCTCAAACTCCACGAGATCTCCGCCGTCAAATTCGGCAACTTCAAGCTCAAATCCGGCATCTTCTCGCCAATTTACATAGACCTGCGCCTCATCGTATCGTACCCCACCCTCCTCCGCCAAATCTCCCAAACCCTAATCGCTGCCGTCCCCTCCGCCACGCGCTTCGACCTTGTCTGCGGCGTACCCTACACGGCGCTCCCCATCGCCACCTGCATCAGCACCAGCCATGACATCCCCATGCTCATGCGCCGCAAGGAGGTCAAGGACTACGGCACCGCCAAGGCCATCGAGGGCGAGTTCAGCGCCGACCAGGTCTGCCTCATTGTCGAGGACTTGGTCACCAGCGGCGCGTCGGTTTTGGAGACCGCCGAGCCGCTGCGAGCCGCGGGGCTGAAGGTCAGTGACGCCGTCGTTTTAATCGATCGGGAGCAGGGAGGGAGGGAGAATTTGGCGGAGAACGGGATTAAGCTGCACGCACTGTTCCGACTGAGTGAAATGGTTAGGGTTTTGAAGGAGAAGGGGAAGGTGGCGGAGGAGACGGAGGGCGTTGTGCTGAGGTTTCTGGAGGAGAATCGGAAAGTGGCTGTGCCGACGGCCGTCGAGACTGTTAAGGTTAAGGGTTTAGGGTTTGAGGAGAGAGCGAAGCTGGCGAAGAATCCAATGGGGAAGAGGCTTTATGAGGTCATGGTGAAGAAGCAGAGTAATCTCTGCTTGGCTGCTGATGTTGGGACTGCGAAGGAGTTGCTCGACATTGCTGAGAAGGTGAGTTGATTTGAATTGAAATTGAATTGTTATTGCATTGAAATGTTATCGGTATCTGATTTTCTCGGAGATTCCTTATTTTCCCGGAAATTTTTTGAAACTTGAGAGTAGACACTTTCTTTAATTGCTGACTAGGGTTGACCTTGAGACTTTGACTGAGTCTCTGAGCAAGGGTTTATACTATTTTTGGGTGTCACGTGGTGCTTACAGGTGCCTGAAATGTTTAAACTATTTTATTAGTTTTGTTTTGTTTTGGGTTTAGGTGGATTGGGCCTGAAATGTTAGCCCAGTCAAGCTTGAGTCAAACTTCTCTTCTGGTCTGCCTACCAGAAGAGAAGTTTTTTTGTATGGATTCAAATTTAGTTTGTGAAAACGTTGTGATATTTTAAATATTTTAATGTGGTGTTGCTCCTGATTTTTGATGTTGTACTTTTACTGAAATAGTTGCATATGTAATGACTTAATCATGTATGTGTGTATTTGTAAGCTAGATTCGCAAATACAAGGTTATTTGTGCAGCTACTATTGACAAATTTTAGAAGTTGATGCCTTGTAAATTTGAATTTACCGGGAGAGAGAAAGTGGATTTGAAGGAGAATACCGAGAACCAAGATCTCCAATTATTTGAGATAGATTAATCTTCAACATTTGATTGATTCTACTTGTTTTAATGCAGGTTGGGCCTGAGATATGTTTATTGAAAACCCATGTCGATATATTGCCTGATTTCACCCCAGATTTTGGTTCTAAACTTCGCTCGGTATATTTCTAGACTTGTTTTTTTAATATTTTGTTACTTGCAAAGTTGTTATTAGTGTTGTTTTCTGAATCATAATGATTGATGAGTGTTGTTTCATGTGGTTTTTTAACTTCTTGATGGTATAGGCATTAAGACATTGACAATATCAATGGTGTGCCACATAAAATATAATGCAGAATTTTTTTTTTGTATGTGTGAGTCCAAGGTTCATAAGATATACAGTTATTGCTTCTGGATGATTGTCTCTGAAAAAATCTGCAATTGCATTCACCATATCCTTCTTGACTTCCACTTCCACATACTGTATCCATTTATTAAAGTGAAGATGGAGTACTTAAGCATAACATGGCGGTGTATTTGAATGGAATTGGAGTGTGCATTTGATTCCTTTTATTTATTTTTTATGAGAGTGCATTTGATTCTTTTTTTTTCACATCATCTAGCAATAGCAAGAGGCCTTTCACTTTGCTGCTGTTTTAGTCTTGAGCCAATCTATTTACTATGTTATCACGTCACACAACATACATACATATATTTGGAATTGCATTTAAACTTGATGAGATTTATTTAATTGCTCTTTTAAGTTAATAGATAGAGAAATCCATTGGTTGAATTACAATGCTGCTTTAACTAGGATTATGTATTTGTCCCTAATTTGTTCTGGCTGCTTTTGATCATGGATTATGTATTTTGTCCCTACTGTGTTCTGGCTGCTTTTGATCATGGATCAGCGCAGATTGAGATGGTAGATTAATACTTAAATCTCTTAAATGTCCTTAATTTCTGTTTGCATTTTAGGTTAATCAATTGATTTTTCTTTTTAAGAAATGGCCTGGTCTTTCATTACAAACATGGGAGTCAATATTTTTTCACCTTCACAACATTTGACTGAATGAATATTATTAAGCCTTCATTTTCTATGCATAGATGAATCTTCCATGGATTTAATTCAGAAGGGATATATCAAATATTATTATACCATGATTCATTGAAGAAGATATTAACATTGGTTAATTATATCTTAATCAGTAGTCAAATGCAGTAACTGAATATTTGAAGTTATTCCTGCTTTTTTTTTTTTTTTCTGACAGCAATGTGTATTGGATTGTGTGGGTTACAAATATGTTTTGGTTGATGGAAAATAACTGCCAACCTATATTTGATATGTGCTTTATCCAATTAAAGATTGCAGACAAACATAATTTCTTAATTTTTGAAGATCGTAAGTTTGCAGACATTGGTAACACTGTAACAATGCAGTATGAAGGGTGAGCCTGAGTTTTCCTCTAAAATTTTCTTCTTTATTTTTCAATGTTTAGTACCAATGCCCTTAGGTTTTTGGTTCTGCTTTTGCAGAGGTATATTCCGTATATTGGACTGGGCTGATATAGTCAATGCTCACATAATCTCGGGTCCTGGGATTGTGGATGGACTGAAATTGAAGGTTTGCAACTTTGCATTGATGATTTCAGCATAAATAGTGCTCAAATAATTTCATCTTTTAACTTTTATGGCACTCTTGTACTTCTCTTAGGGTTTGCCACGTGGTAGGGGCCTGTTGCTGCTCGCTGAAATGAGCTCAGCCGGTAACCTTGCCAAGGGAGACTACACAGCTGCAGCAGTGAAGATCGCTGAGGAGCATTCGGACTTTGTGATTGGCTTCATTTCAGTTAATCCAGCATCATGGCCAGGGGCACCAGTAAATCCAGCTTTCATCCAGGCAACCCCTGGAGTGCAAATGGTGAAGGGGGGTGATGATCTTGGCCAGCAATATAACACTCCACGCTCTGTAAGTTTGATACAGTGATTTTATGTTGGTAACCATACATTTTTATGGATCGGTGTATTGTTCTGGTTTTTCTTCATGTGTATATAATAGTCAGAGTGTTCATATATAAAACTAAAAGTAAAGAACTGTAGAAGGATACCACAAAGTTTCATGTTCTAAACTAGCCAGAAAGCCAACTATATATTTATGAATATATATTGTTGGAATGGTATGCAATGAGTCGATGACATCTCTTCTCAAAATTTTGAGTTGGATTTATTATTGCTATTATTATTATTATCTATTAATTAATTCATATGGGCCAGCTTGTGATTGAGACAAATTGTGTTCCAGGTCATATATGATAGAGGTAGTGACATCATAATAGTTGGGCGTGGAATTATAAAGGCTGCAAACCCTGCAGAGGCAGCTCATGAATACCGACTTCAAGGATGGGATGCATATTTGGCTAGCAGCAGCAGCAGCTAAGATTGCTATCAGTCTTGCTCCCTTGTTTCACTTATGTTAGATGATTTGCTAATAAACAAATGAGTTAATTATGGTTGACATCAATGTGTGGTTTTCTGAGACCAGGGGACCTGGTGCTTCTGATCTCAATGTATTTTTGAAACTTCTAAGTTTTGTATTATGGGAGTTATACATGTTTTTCTGTTTTCCAGATTCAAAGTTATAAATGCTTGACAACTTTAAAAAATACCTAGAAGGGCGCAGAAATCAAACTTTTGAGGACCACGGTGTTGTTACTGGCCAAAAAAAAAAAAAGGACTAGGTGTTGAATTGGATTCCCAACTTGCTCTTACTTCGATCTCCAAACTTACAACTCAGGCACTACATGTTTTTTCTTGAAAAATGCGTTTCAAGGTACGTCACATTTATAATGAATTGGAATGGAATTCCAGTTTAACAGATTGGACGTGTCAGCTAAGAGTTGGCTTATAACCCCCAAAAAAAAAAAAAAATCTTTATGTATAACTTTAATTAATAACCTGGAATGGTCATCCATTGATCATCATCACATTACCAAACTTTAGTCTTCCCACCAATTTCCATCACTTCATACATGCACGTCGACTCTAAACGTATATTGAATCCGAGGGTAAGAGTTCAAAGGCATTTTGTAGACTTGAATCGTAGTAGTTAAAGGCCAAAATCAGCCACTGAAACAGTTCACATTATGAGAAAAGAAAAGTGGAGATCGACTGCTGTATCAAAAAATTTGAATGGAAAGTAAATCACATACAACAAAATTTGAATGAAAAATATCAAAGAAAATCAGAATTAAGTTGACACTAGACCAATAAAGTAAAACAATCTCAAAGACCCACCAAGAAGAATCAGAGAAATCGAAAACCCCGACAGAAGCTTGCTAGGTATCAGCTTTGCAACTTCAAACAGAAAATCATAAATGTACAAACAGAAGAGACTATTACACCAAACGCAAGCATTCATTTAGATGCCTCTATAAGCAGCCGAATGAGCATGAATTTACGGAGATCAAAAGGGTCGAGCCTAAGAAGGTGTAGAGATAAATGCCCTCAACTATGAATGAAAACACATACCAATGCAATTTATGATCACTTGCCAACCAATATAGCACTCCATTCAAAGTAATCTCATCAGATTTAATATAGTATCCACATGATGGACAGCCTTTTACTTCTCTCCAAGAATTTGTACTTTTGGTGAATACTTGTGTTTGATAAGTAAATTTGGCATCATCATGGTGGTCAAAACTTCGAACAATTTTCACCAATTTGTAATCGCTATTTTCATGAATGAATCCAAAACCAAAAATTGTACTAAAATTGTCATGACTTGCACCCACCAAATACAGGGGTTCAGGAAGATATCTTCATTTGTGTTTGGACCACTCTGGAGGAGCCTAAGACAGACTAAACCATTACTAGATCCCACAATATTCTGAATAGAATAATTCCTTGTATTAATATTGTTCATGAAAGGTAAATCCAATCTCCAAAGTTTTGCTTCATCACCAAGCAATGAGGCTTCATATTTACAATTCCTGTTGCCAATTTCTGAAGTAGTCGTCTTGTGAATGAGAAGAGAGAGATTCGAATCCGAGTGATGAAGGTGAGTGGCAATGAACTTAGAGTTTTTGGTGAGAGCGTACCACTCTTTTGATACACACCTAAACCTGAGTAAAGACTTGACAGGCAATCTTGAGAGAATTTTTTGTACTACGAGATCTTCAGCCAAATAAGGGCTGACCTTCAATAGTTTGCTTCTTCTGGTTTCCATTCTTCAGTGGAACAAAGATTATGAAATTTTCTATAAAATCGCACAAGGTCGTTCTTTATTTTCTCTTCTTTCGCTGGAAGGTATTTACATATGTAGGCTAGCTTTAGAATATATATATGAGGAGTACTCTAAAAGTAATCAGTTAGTAAGTTAATACGAACCTAATCATGTTTTTGGGCCCACCACATCATTAATTTCATAATCCGAACTATCAATTATTTAGGCTCTACTTCAAAGATCATCATTGCAAAAAATCAACTAAATCGAAAATCATGTAGTCATCTAATTGAGATCAAATAAATAGACGATCAGTATTTTCGATAAAAGTATAGAAATAATTGTTATTATAATCAAATGGCTAAATGACTTCTGATTTTGGAGATTTTTTACATAAATGATCTTTGAAGTAGGGCTTAAAAAATAAATGGTTTGGATTTTGAGATTAAATTGTGTAGTGGACCCAACAAAGTAGTTAGTTTTGTATTAACTTACTAACTAGTTAGTTTTAGATCATTTTTGTATATATATATATATATAAAGTTAATGATTATAAAACCCAAATTTGGGCTCTTAATACCTTTAAGACCCATGTGCTTTTTTTAATTTTGAAGGAGGTCCAATAACACCTAACCCGGTCCACATTCTAACATTCCTCTTCTTCTTCGTCTATGTCTGTTAACCTCACTCTCTCTCTAACCTCAATCTATCGTCTTTGCCATGGAGCACAGCTCGGCGGCTTCTCTGCTGGATCAGATCGACGAGCTTCGAGATCCAGCCACCATTGGATATAGGTATAGGTGCGAGATCGTTCTTGACAAACCAGGAGATCGCTTCCAGATCTATAAATAAGAAAAGAAAAATAACAAAATTGAGATCGAAAATGGTGGAATTATGAGGAAGCGTACGAAGATCCTTGGTTGTAGATATCAATGGAGACAGAGACGTGCTCAGCGCCGGACTTAAGCCTGTTGAGGGAGGCCTTCTTGTGGGCGACGATGAAGGGCGAGTCTGAAGTTGATAGCGCCGACGAGAACATAAACAGAGATACCACCGCGAAGATCAGAGGCCTGCTCAAGGGATTCATCATTTTCATTTGGGAAGGTGTGGTGACAAAGTTTAGCAATTGTCTTGATTTGGATTCTTGGGTTTAGATAATCAACAATAGTTTTCATTTGGATTTAGTTTTTTCTTGGTTTTTTCTACTATTCATCAGGATTGCTCTTAGTTTTCATTTGGATTTAGTTTTTTCTTGGTTTTCTTAGTTTTCATTTGTATTTTCTAAGTCCGAATTGCTGCCTGCCTGTAGAGAATGCTAAGAAATGGGTCAAATATTGGTGTGCGCGCATCCATCCAGGCTGCCTCTCATATATTTCATTGCAGTGAATAATTGGAGTTGGGAATTAATTGCTAACATAAATCATGCCCCATGCATCTTTGGTTGCATCTGAGTTAAGAGAGCTATCTTCCAAAGTATTCATGGCAAATACATTGATGGGTACAGTGATTCTCATGAACTTATTTTCGTTGTTTATTCTTGCAGGTTCATATTTAATGTTTGCGTTGCTTAGAGTACTATTGGAATGTTGTTGTTTTGAAATTGGTGGTAATTGTGATGAGTAGTAGGCAATATGGGGTTTGTTTTCGAATTAATTTTCTTGGAATTCATCATATGGGAGCAAGTAATTAGAGATTTTGAAATTGTCAGTGTTTTTGGGGTATGAATTGGGTTAGATAAGGAGAAATTATATTTTCCTCTTGTNTCGATAGTGGTAATAAATAATAATTGACACTGTGACAGTAGCAATTAGGTGATTGTTAATGTGTGATAGTAGCAAATTAGCAATCACTTGATTTGTTACTGTGTGACAATAGCAATCAGGTGATTGTTACTCTCTGAATTTTGTGATTTTCTATAGTTTGAATTTTGGTGATTGTTATTGTATGACAATAAGAAGATATATAGTTATCTTCAACATGTAATTGTTATTGTAAGACAATATCAATAGATGATTGTTACTACCAAGTAATAACAATTTCTGATTGTTATTGCCAGACAGTAGCAATAAGTGATTGTTACTATCAAACAATGATAATATTTGATTGTCACTGCCCGGCCAGTAACAATAGATGATTGTTACTATTCGATAGTAACAATTATATTTACTATTAAAACGTAAAATATTATTTAAGCCTCATCTTGATTTTTTGTATTTTATATTGGTTATTATTTAACATGTTTATGACATGAAAATACATAAATTATTATTTATTTTTTTTGGGTAGTTTATGTACCAATTGGTACTAAAATGAAAAAAAATAAATAAAAGAAAAAAATGGTATTTTTTAAAAAACACTGTAGCGCGCTACAGTAACGACGTCACTGTAGCGATGTTACTGTAGCACTAGTTTTTTAAAAAGTGGGCCGCTACAGTATTTTACTGTAGCGTGTGGGCCGGATGAATAGTAAATTTTAAAAAATGGACTTAAAAAAAAAAACTCATATATATATACATTTTTTGTAGGAAGACTCATAGTACAATCTATTTTATGAGTCTTTTTTAAACTAAAACCGGTAGTGATTTAGGATTTTTAATAAATTCCTTTTATTTTTCTTCTTTGACAGTTTTATGTTAGGTTTTTAACTCTGAAATTTTGGGCGGAAACCTAATATTCAACCTCTACAAAGGCCACTCTACAGTATAGGAGAAGAAATACCCTTCAAATCGAGGGCAAATACTTTTCAAATCGAGGATGAACTTTATTATAAATTAAAACGATTTTCTTATAAATTAAAAAGAATTTATTATGAATTAAAAAGTTTTCTTATAAATTACAGAACTTTATTATGAATTAAAATGATGTTCTTATAAATTTTTAAACACTCCCGTCTCCATCTAAAAACTGTTTTCTAAAGAATCCAAGCCAAATTTTTTTTTTTTTTTAATGACGGCTAGCTTTAGTTTTGCATAAAGAAATTGCGTAAACCGATATTTTTATTTTTTTCATAAAATTAGAGTTTAGTCATTCTTACATTTCTTATTTAGACAAAAACCTTATAGTTTTTTTTTTCTAAATTAATATCTTTGACCATTGCCTTGTCAAATAAATATATCATCATTTTTTTATTTTTTGTGGGTATAAGGTACGAGTTCACCTCATACCTTTTTAGGATATAGAATAAAGTTTGTGTAGGCTACATGTTAAGTTTTAACTTTGAGATTTGAGAAAGAAATAAAAATGCACTGTCGAACACTTGAAAATGGCTATCAAACACTCGGCGCCCGGTATGTGTGAAAAAAAATAGAAATTTATGGACCAATATTATGTAACATTGAATAATTACAATATTAATAAACTTTAGTTAGAATTTTAAAAGTCATATGACTTTAATCAATAAATTATAAAATTAAATGACCTAAATGGAAGTCTATGACTGCTATATAGGTAGGATGGTTAATTAGTTGATCAGACCTAGTATGGATTATACAAGGATGGTAGTAAGAGTCGGCGGCTCTAGGAACCTTGGGAAAGAGGATCAAGTTGGCCATTGCGAACAGCATGCACTATATCCCTTTAACCCTTTGAGCAAAATGAGGGCAAGAGGAAGAAAAATCCATGGATCCCCATTGTCTCCACCTAGTAGGAACCCCAAGGATGCTTTCGGCATTCACTATAAAACCTTGTTCAATAAGTGGACCACATTAATTAGCTGTTCGCTTTTAGGTTGGTCAACCCTGAAAAAAGAGCAAATAATTCATTGACTAACTAAACCTGTCATGAATGCCTCCAAAGAATTATAGGGATTGTACAGTGGTTTAAAAGGGATTAGCCATGAGATTTGTACATTCTATTCGTAATTCGTAGATTCTTATACAAGTTCCAAGTCGGAATGAATGCCGACTGGACATTGATAATTCCAAGATAGCTAGACTAGCTAGCATATAATATACTTAGTGTTAGGGGTTGCTTTTGTATTGCCACAACCAAGCTTGTCCAAGGTCATTAGTCAAGCCTTTGGCCGCTTGCTTGTGTGCAAGGGTATTTTAGTAATTAGCAAAATAGTTAATTTTCTTTTTGGAAGAATTATGACTCCTCGTACATTTTGATGTTTCTTGGTGTAATCTTGAAAATGGCTTAGAATGCTCTTTACAGGGGGGTGACTAGTCGGTGGAATGCTGGGCTAGCTCACTAGCATAGGTAAGAGCATGCACATGAGCCCCTGTACTCTCTTGCCATCAATATAAGAAGCATATTCATTCAATCATCTGTTGCACTGTGAGCCTTTCCTTTTGTTTCGTTGTGTGATTGTTAGTTGTTGCTTGCTTGTTGCTTGCTTGGTGCTTGCACAAGTCTAATTTATCGTGTTGATCTTTGCCTTTCGAGGTACTTACTTGGCTGACTTGCTACCCAGGAGAAGGTTAGCAAGTGCCGCACGGTCCGTCTTACACTGTGAAAAGCCGGCCCGTGACAATTGGTATAAGAGCGTGGTTACCTAGCAATCGGAAGCAATGTCCCGAATGACGAATGCGCAACATTTTGATTGGATCGATGATCGATTGGGAGAGCTTGCGGGACTCCCAGATAGCTTTGCTGAACTTTCCGCTGAGGTACAAAGCTATAACCTACCCGAGCTTGTGAGCAAGGTCGGAGCATTAGAAGGTTTGGCAGACAGGGTAGTAGCTTTGGAAAAGGGAAAGAGTTCCCAGGGCGCAGCAGGCCCGAGTGCCATCGGCCCGATGGATGATACGGTTCAGGGTCTTTCGAGAGCTATTAACGAGCTGACGGAAGATTTCCAAGCCGCGATTGGAGCAATTAGAATGGAGCTTGGAGAAATGAACAACAAGCTCAACCTCACTATGCGAGCAGTGGGGAACCAACCCGCAGCCTTGCCAGGGGCAGACTACCGAAGAGTGAAGGTGCCTGAACCCCAAGGCTACGGGGGGGCAAGAGATGCTAAAGAACTCGAGAATTTTCTATTTGACATGGAGCAATACTTTCGAGCAGTGCAAGCGGACTCGGAAGAAAGCAAAGTGAGCATGGCCACAATGTATCTTACTGGCGATGCAAAACTGTGGTGGAGAACCAAGTACGATGACGTTCAAAATGGGAGGTGCACAATAAACACATGGGAAGAGTTGCGGAAAGAGCTCAGGACCCAATTCTTCCTCGAAAACGTTGAATACATCGCTCGCCGACAACTGAGAGAGCTCAAACAAACTGGCACAGTCAGGGACTATGTGAAGAAGTTTGCAGCCCTGATGTTGGATATTCGAGACATGTCCGAGAAGGATAAGCTCTTTTACTTCCTTGAAGGACTAAAACCGTGGGCCAGGACAGAGCTCCAAAGACAAAGAATCCAAGATTTGGCCTCTGCTCAAACTGCTGCTGAACGCTTGACGGACTACACTTTTGATGATTCCTCTGGCAGGAAGAATCAAAGCTTCAGCAGTGGGAACAACAACAAGTCCTTCAAGCCCAACCAAAGTAAAAGTGGGGGAGCAGAGACAAGAAACTCAAACTCAAGAGGGATCGAAAGAAGAAACTCGAATCTTCGAGATACAGCACAATCCCGACCGCAGAATTCGACTGGCTTCAAACCCAGACCTCTTGCATGCTTTTTATGTATTGGACCACATAGAGTGGCCGAATGTCCTCACAAATCTGCATTAAATGCTTTACAAGCTTCTATTAATTCGCAGGAAACAGGTGAGGAGCAAGAACAGGAGGTGGAGCCTGGCCACATGGGAGCTTTGAGATTCTTGGGGGCCATGAAGAAGCAGATGGGCAATTCCCAAAAGACCCCAGACAAAGGCCTCATGTTCGTGGAGGCAACAATAAATGGCAAAGCCGCTCGAAGCGTGATGGTTGACACAGGTGCCACCCACAACTTCATTTCAACAGGTGAAGCCCAAAGGTTGGGTCTAAAGCTTGAGAAGGACGTCGGGCGTATGAAGGCCGTGAATTCCGAAGCCTTGCCAACAACCGGCGTGGCCAAAAAGGTGCACATTAAGCTCGGGTCGTGGGAAGGAGAAACAGACCTCGTGGCTGCGCAAATGGATGATTTTGATGTTATCTTGGGGATGGAGTTCCTCCTAGAAACGAAGGCCATTCCCATCCCAGCCGCACACAACTTACTAATTATGGGTGAACAACCGAGCGTGGTCCCTGCCAAGATAAAGAAGCCTAGTGAGCCCCGTTTCTTATCAGCTATACAATTCAAAAAGGGAGTGAAGCGCCATGAGCCATCTTATGTGTTGGTCCCTATAGTGAAGGATGAGGTAAAAGGGGAGCCTGTCCCGCCAAAGATTGAGGAAGTCCTGAAGACCTACCAAGATGTGATGCCCAATGAACTTCCGAAGTCTCTACCACCAAGAAGGAGTATAGACCATCAGATTGAACTTCTCCCTGGGGTAAGACCACCGGCTAAAGCACCATACTGAATGGCCCCTCCCGAGTTAGCCGAGTTACGAAGACAGTTGGATGAGCTACTCAACGCTGGGTTTATTAGGCCCTCAAAGGCCCCATTCGGAGCACCTGTCCTATTCCAGAAAAAACATGACGGGAGTCTCAGGTTATGTGTCGACTATCGAGCTCTCAACAAGGTCACGGTGCGCAACAAGTATCCCATTCCCTTAATTGCCGACTTATTTGATCAATTGAGCAATGCCAAGTTCTTCACCAAGCTGGACCTTAGGTCGGGTTACTACCAAGTACGCATTGCTGAAGGGGATGAACCGAAGACTACATGTGTCACCCGCTATGGAGCTTTCGAATTTATGGTAATGCCGTTCAGGTTGACAAATGCACCAGCCACCTTTTGTACACTAATGAACCAAGTTTTCCACGAGTTCTTAGACAAGTTCGTGGTGGTCTACCTCGACGACATTGTTGTCTATAGCTCTTCACTAGAAGAACACCAAAAGCATTTGAGGCAAGTGTTTCAGAAGTTGCGGGACAATCAGCTGTTTGTGAAAAGGGAGAAATGCTCGTTCGCCCAAGTGAGCATCAAATTCCTCGGTCACATAATTGAGCGGGGTCGTATCAGGATGGACATGGAGAAAGTAAGGGCTATCAGAGATTGGCCAACTCCCCGCAATGTGAAGGAACTCTGATCCTTCCTCGGGTTGTCCAACTATTATCGGCGTTTCGTGGAGGGCTACTCAAGGAGGACCACTCCCCTTACCGAGTTACTGAAGAAAGGGAAAACTTGGAATTGGGAAGATAAATGCCAGAGGGCATTTGAAGACATAAAGGGGACGATGATGAACGATCCAGTCTTGGCTCTTCCGGACCTGACAAAACCCTTCGAGGTGCAAACAGATGCCTCAGATTTTGCTCTTGGAGGGGTTCTCTTACAAGAAGGTCATCCGGTTGCCTATGAGAATCACAAATTAGCTGAAGCTGAGAGGAAGTACACGGCCCAAGAGAAGGAGCTGTTAGCAGTGATACATTGTCTGAGAACATGGAGGCATTACCTACTAGGATCCAAGTTTATTGTGAAAACAGACAACTCGGCGGTCAGTCATTTCTTGTCACAGCCTAAGCTGACGCCCAAACAAGCCCGATGGCAGGAATTTCTTGCAAAATTTGACTTCACCTTCGAACATAAAGCCGGGCATGCCAATCAAGTAGCGGATGCCCTTAGTCGAAAAGCTAAGTTTGTGGCCTCACAATCACTTGCGGCATTGTCAGGTAGCACAGTGGCTACAACTGTGCTGGAGCGCATAAGAGAAAGTTTGGGCAAAGATTCTGTAGCTCAATCCATCATGAAGCCTTCTAATGAAGGAAAGACCCGCCGGTTCTGGGTCGAAGACCAGTTATTGTGGACGAAGGGAGGAAGGTTGTTCGTCCCGAAAGCAGATGGGTTGCGGAGGATGCTATTGCGAGAATGCCATGACACCCTGTGGGCTGGGCACCCAGGTTGGCAGAGAACACATGCTCTTTTGAAGCAAAGATACTACTGGCCCCAGATGCGTGATGATGTCGTGGAATACACCAAGACTTGCCTCACTTGCCAGCAAGACAAAGTGGAGAGACAGAAAACTCCGGGGTTGCTTGAGCCGCTTTCAATCCCCACTCGACCTTGGGAAAGTGTCTCCCTAGACTTTATTACAAGCCTACCGAAGGTTAAAAACCTCAGTAGCATCTTAGTGGTCGTGGACAGGTTCTCGAAATATGCAACCTTTATCCCAACTTCGAAGTCTTGTCCAGCAGAAGAGACGGCCAGGCTATTCTTCAAGTATGTGGTGAAATATTGGGGAGTTCCCAAGAACATCGTGAGTGATCGAGATCCCAGGTTCACAGGTACATTCTGGTCTGAACTATTCAACTTACTTGGTTCTCAGCTTAACATCTCTTCGAGTTATCACCCGCAGACAGACGGCCAAACAGAAAGGTTCAATGGGCTCTTGGAAGAATACTTGCGCCACTTTGTGAATGCCAACCAGAAGAATTGGGTACAATTACTAGATACCGCCCAATTTTGTTTCAACTCCCAGAAGAGCTCGGCCACCAACATGAGCCCATTTGAAATCGTGATGGGACAACAACCTCTCTTGCCACACACAGTCGATGAGAATTACACAGGGAAGAACCCCAGAGCCTTCAAGTTCACAAAAGAATGGAAGACCAATTCTGAGATTGCTAGAGCTTACCTAGAGAAAGCATCCTCCAGAATGAAGAAGTGGGCGGATCGTGGACGCAGGCCATTAGAGTTCCAAGTGGGGGACCTAGTCCTGATCAAGCTGATGCCATAACAATTCAGATTCCTCCGCGACAGAGATCGAAGACTCATACGCAAGTACGAGGGGCCAGCTCCCGTCCTCGCCAAAGTTGGTAAAGCCTCCTACAAGATTGACATTCCCTCCTGGATGAAGGTGCATCCCGTCTTTCACGTCAGCAATCTCAAGCCCTACAACCCAGACTCAGAAGATCCAACACGAAACCAACCAGTCAGAACTGCCGTCGACATCAAGCTACCGAAGACCAGAGAAGTTGAAGAGATTCTCGCCGACAGAGTGGTGGTCAATGCCAGACGTCCGCGCATGGAGTTCCTCGTCAAATGGAAAGGATTAAGTGACGAAGAGACAAGCTGGGAGAAGGCTGAAGACTTACAACAATTCAAGCAGAAGATTGAAGAGTTCCGGGCTACAGAGTCGTCGAGGACGCCGACAGCTTAAGTGGGGGAGGATGTTAGGGGTTGCTTTTGTATTGCCACAACCAAGCTTGTCCAAGGTCATTAGTCAAGCCTTTGGCCGCTTGCTTGTGTGCAAGGGTATTTTAGTAATTAGCAAAATAGTTAATTTTCTTTTTGGAGGAATTATGACTCCTCGTACATTTTGATGTTTCTTGGTGTAATCTTGAAAATGGCTCAGAATGCTCTTTACAGGGGGGTGACTAGTCGGTGGAATGCTGGGATAGCTCACTAGCATAGGTAAGAGCATGCACATGAGCCCCTGTACTCTCTTGCCATCAATATAAGAAGCATATTCATTCAATCATCTGTTGCACTGTGAGCCTTTCCTTTTGTTTCGTTGTGTGATTGTTAGTTGTTGCTTGCTTGTTGCTTGCTTGGTGCTTGCACAAGTCTAATTTATCGTGTGGATCTTTGCCTTTCGAGGTACTTACTTGGCTGACTTGCTACCCAGGAGAAGGTTAGCAAGTGCCGCACGGTCCGTCTTACACTGTGAAAAGCCGGCCCGTGACACTTAGCCTATTCGTTTGATGAGATAATTAATCAGTTTCAGACTGGCCGGGTGTGTACGTATGACGCACCATGGCAAGTATATGCATGCATTCAAGAGTATAGGCTTTCTAAACTAATTAATTCAATTACAAGCTAGGCATGTTACAATACATAAGATGATAAGAGAAAATTCTTTCAAATTAATTAACATACAACCACTCACTCCAATTTAAGTTGCAAGAACTTGATAAGTAACTAGGGACGGAAACATCATCCAAGTCTTCAGAGATTTGGGAAAACTTTAAAGACCGAGATGATTAATTAACTCCATAGGATTACTACAAGTGCATGAAGTGTCATTGCATATATTATTATAGCACAATGCTATATATATAGTAAAAGTCTTCGAATGACTATGATTCCACACATTTATAATCATAAATTTTTTAACAATAATGCTAGTTGTCCCACATTTTTTTACTCACATTTGTATCCTACCTGATGTGTCATTACTCTATTGGAAGGGTATTTCCTTTTTCTTTTTTATGTTTTATTTTTTAATTTTTAGTATCCAATGTATGAATGCCATGTAAGATGGTATGAAATTGTGGTACAAAAATGTGGTAAGTGTAGCATAGTTGATTTCTTAAAGATAAAGCTTACAACGTGATGCGTAAGTAACTGCTTACAAGCAGCTTCTATCCCGATGTTCACGGGAAGTTACTTGGCTCCCACGCCCACTTTCATACTCTATTCAACCATGTGGTCAAACCACACTCTAGGCTTGCTAACCGGATGAACTTTACCTCAAACCCAAACTTAATTGGATTTTCACCAACTAGTTCAGCCCCAAATGAGTTCGTTTGATTTATTGGGCCACAAACTTAAGCAGTGGAATATTTTCCCCCACAATGCCCCCTTTTTCTTTTATCAACTCCCTAGATTTAATGAAAGAAAAATCACTAGTTTCCTTCCTTATCTAGGATTCCTAGAGTCATTTATCTATCAATCTTACGGGAACCAAATCAAATTAGAAAAAAAGAGGATAAACAATAATCAACTAAGTCAAATTAACTATGACAGAGAAACATATTATCAATCAAATTTTTGAAAAGAGAAGAGAACATGCATAACCTGCACACCCGAAGATCCACAGATATTTTCTCCCAAGTTTGAATGCTTTCTTTCCTCGGTGCTTGCTTTCACTGCGCCTCCTTCTACATGCACACCCAAAAACTGGCCGAATTTCTTATAGCGCCTCTTTCGTGAGCTTGGGTTATTGTTATTTCTTGAACCCTCGGCGGCTGAATTTCTATAGCTCCTTCTTGAGCTTGGCTTCTTTTCTTGTACCCTTGGACAACATGGGCTCATTTGTGCCCTCAGTGTTTCGTTCTACCCGGTCGGCCATTCAAATTTTCATTTTTTTGTTTTTTTCTTGACGATTTGGATTGCCTTAGGTATGTTCACATTCCTGTTGTAATATAAGCTGGCCTCTTTTTAATGAGTCGAGCGATTGACGCATTTCTTTTTAATTTTATTTCAAATAGCATTGAAATTGTAGAACAGTTTCAATACAGCTCTAGAAACTGTTTGACAGTTTCAATCCTAAAATAGTATAAAAAGTATATTTATACAAATGTACCTACTTTGTCTTTTTGTTACACACATATATATATAAAATGAATAAACCAACACAAAAGTACAATCATTTCGAATCACATTCAACTTAACTTTTTTAGTCATTGTTTGACAATTACAAGCACTAAAACTGTTCTACAATTTTAATCGGTCTTGTACAAAAGAAAAAAATAAAAAAATAAAAAATAAAAACAAAACACGCCGATCACTCCAAAAGTCCAAAGGGGGTCGAGCACTTGGCCTAGTAAAACAAGGGCCCTAATAAGGAGTAATTTAGGGCCAGGTTCACATATTAAAAAAGTAGGTAGACATTTTTAACACGGATTAATTTATCAAAGCAAGCTTCAAAGTGGACTAATAAATTAATCTATATTGTTAACCGTATTTCACGCTTTTGTTATAAGGACAATGCTACTTAACCTAAACTTTTACCAACTTATGTGGCATGTTGATTTGGCTTACACTTTAAAAAATAAAATAAAATAAACAAAATAAGAAAGAAAAAAAATTGCATGTTGATCTTGATCAAAGAATGACTTATCTCTTATTTGAATGTTTATTATAGAATGAAGCTACAGATGCAAGGCATTGATCGATTGGCACTGAAATTTTGGTCACCTCTAAGTGATTGGATTTCATTCATTGCTTAGATATTATGTTTTAACTCTCGGATTTTGGACCACCTAAAATTCGAGGATTAAAACCTAGTATCTAAGCTTTAATATTTATTTTATACCCTAAAGTAAGAAACCTTGTTGAAAATGAGCATTATTATTATAGGGTTGGGCTAAACAACATTATTATTATAATTCATACAAAACCTAAATTATACATAACAAAATAATTTAAGCCCCAGACCAAAGGCCTTGTTTGGTGCATAAGATTAGATAAGATATGATGTGATAAATAACAAATTCATGTGTGTTTAAGGAAGAAGGTGAAAGGTGTTTTCTAACTTGAAGAAAGAAGATAGGAAAAATATGGATTAGTTATGAGGGGAAACTTTTTCCCGTAATCCCACAATTTTAGGGAGGATTGGAAGGGATAAGTTTTTCCCTATGATTAGTCTCATTTTTCCATTTTTTTTAAATTATAAACTTCTTTCTATGATTTTGTCATTTATCATATTTTATTTAAACCTATGCACCAAACGATGCGTAAGTAAAAATGTATTATTTGTAATAGTAGTGGCCAATGAGGTCAAACTCAAATATATGGTTCCAGTGCCAGGAAGCTTGGACCACCTGTAAGGAGCTCTAAACCAATTATTGACTGGAAAATGGAGCTTAGAAGGTGTTTACACCCTGATTTGGTTCTGGGCCAAGAGTATGGCCAGACCCAGAATTCCGTTTGTACAAGCCCAAGAACGAAGGCCCAATCAGTAGACAGTACAATTCTAAGAGCCCAATTTTGCCAAGAATCCTTAATAGACTAGGAGTTCTTAATTAAGTAATTACTTTGGCGTGAAGGAAAGAGAGGCGAAAAGAATTCAAGTTCAATAAGGAAAGGGTTTCCTAAAGAAGGCATTATTCAAAAAGCTCTCTCCAACACATTCAGAACAACCCAATACAAATCTTAGATCAGGCATCTCGATTCTTCAAGCTCTCAAGCAAATTGTTTCTTTTTAGCTCTGATAGGTTCTCAAACTATTATTACTAGATTTCAAGATAATCAGATCATCAACAGTTCATAGTTTCTCTTTTCATCGTACACAAGCTTCAATCCATCGCATATTTAATTTTGAGTACACAGTTATAGTCTTCCCAAACAATTAAAGTCTTTGAGGATCAAGAAAGTCAAGAACCTAGGCAAGTTTCATGTACTTTTCTTTGCCGAATAGTCGTTTGGGTTAGAAGTTAGTTCACAGCGCCAAATAACATAAATACATCTCAATTCTGTAAGGGATATAAATATTTCAATAGAACCTCGCTTCGCTTTAAAGAATATGAAGGGATAATAATGAGCTCTTCCTTCGAAATTCTTGATACTTATTCTAAAACATCTCATGCAGTCTTACGGAAGGGTTTTGATCACTTTAATATTTTGGCCAAATTACATTTTGGTCACTATAAATTGAAGAAATTAATTTCGTGTCACAATTCAGTCTACCATCCAACAAGCTAAGAACAAGATATATTTGCAGAAAATTTCATGTTAATTCATCCAAATCAGGAGATCATATCCAGCAGGCATAACATATCATCAAAGAGCATGTCAACTAAAAAGCCATTATGTGCAATCCCTATAACCACAAAAAAATTGGGAATAAATTCATTAGAAGGATTTTCCTCCTTTTTTTCTGTTGATAAAATCCTAGACTTCTTTAGGTTTGAAGATAAGTAAAAAGGAGAAACGTCAAAATTTCAGTTTAGGCAGAGGCTGTATAGCAAAGGGTACTTCTTCACACTCTCTTCGGCTTCTTTGCACCTCCTTTCTTATCTTCTGCAGCCTTCTTCTTTTCCTTCCTCTCCCGCTTCTTTAGAGATGTCATGTGAGCCTTCAGGACAGTTGCATAAGAAGCTTGAAAGCGCTGGTGATCCTTTGCCCCAACCTGTCCAAATTCCAATTAAGACTGTTAGCCACCTACTCTTAACATATAGTACCTAAAATCAAGTACTCTTGAAATCAAACAAAGAAAAGGACAGATTAGAAAATTGGTCTAGATTCCATATAGAAAGCTTGTTGGGGAGATGTTTAAAATAAGCTTAGCTCCCATTCCTTAAACACTATACAAAATCCTTGGCTTTCAGCACTATATTAGGACTAATAAAGTTTGGCTTGAGTTAAATGGCTTTTAAGATGCTTGGATTTAGATTGGAAACTTTTATTGGATGGAATGGTGAGATTTTGGTATATATAAGAGGAGAAATTAGCTTAGGGAATCACTTTCACACCTAATTACCACTAAGAAAGGCAATCAACAGTCAAAACCCTAAGTAGGATTAGTAATCTCAGCATGTGGGATGGTTTTTACCATATCACACACTACTGGAACGGTAGTGAAATCAGCAAGACAGCAATGGCACGACATCAAAATTATAACAGCAAAGGGAAAGGGCATGAATTATTCACAACTTGAGAGCATACATGGTTCATAGTTGTATATAACATTAGCTACTAAGAACTATTTTCCCACCCAACTAACAAACAGACTGAACTTCAGAAGACTAATAAATTGAAGGCTTAGTTTTGTGCACACAAAAAACGTATAGGACATCTTACTATAGTACATAAAGCACAACCAACACCCCCAAGGGCTTACACATGCACAGAAACACGCGATATAGGGATCTAAAGTCAAATTGTCCTAATTTTAAATCATGCTTGGGTTCATATTTCATGAAATTACTTTCCATAAAAAGGCAATGGCTATTTATTATAACTTCCCATAATATTGGATATAAATAAAAGGGAAAATTTTAGCTAAAGGACTTCAACTATACCCTATGTCTCTATTCAGGACATGAATTTCATTTTGTCAACTGAGAACTGAAACTTTCATTTTGTGTCAATTGAGGATCCTGTTTTTTTCAGTTTTTATCTCAACTTTGACCCGACATTTGGACCTATCAAACCTCCACCAAATTCAACAAACTTATACTGGGTTTAAAGCTATGCATCTCCTCTTTACAACCATATAAAAATTACTCAAATCGGACATCTAAAACTTCAGATAATCGGCCCCAAAGTAGAGTACGCGAAACCGTCTAATCGGATCTTTGAGAAAATTTCTGGAAAATTAGACAGTTTCGGGTACCCTAGTTTGGGGTCGATTATTTAAAGTTATAGAGATCCGATTTGGGTGATCTTTTTATGGTTGTAAAAAACGATGCATATCTTTAAACCCAATATAATTTTTCTTAATTTGGTGGAGGTTTAATGGGTCCAACGTTGGGTCAAAGTTGAGATAAAAACATAGTCCTTAATTGACACAAAATGAAAGTTTCGGTCCTCTGTTGACACAAAGTGAAATTCATGTCTTGAATAGAGATATGGGTATAGTTGGAGTTCTTTAGCTAAAAATTTTCCTAAATAAAAATATTTGGAAACATACGACCAAGGAATAGAGATGTAAAGACAATAATACATACGGAAGTAGAAATCGTCTTTTTTCCATATGTTGCACGGACAAGGCATCTGTACTCAATTGCTTCCCCAGCAGTATTCATTTTATTCCTCTGCACCTTGGACTTCAGTGATGCTGAAATAGCACAAGATTGAAAAGTACTTAGACATAGAAATAAACAACCCAAATGTGCATAAATCAAACTAATAAAAAAAAAAATTAGATCATTTGAACAGAAAAGAAGGAAATTCCCAGGAATTTTTATACACATACATCGTTTAAAGGTGACCCAAACCGAACCCTTCTCGGTGCTTTTCTCAAACATGCTGGTAAGCTCATTAAGAAACGGGTCTGGCTGTAGAAGAACCTACAATAAGAGGAAGGAAGAGCAATTGTATCAGATTCAACCGCAGTCAAAAAACCAACACAAAAAAAAAAAAAAAAAAAATCAAAAATCAAAAAACAAATACACAAAATAGCATCTACAAAACCAGGAAGCATGACATCTTCATCATTAGATTGTTGTTTCACCTTCATCAAATTATGGCTTATGCACAAGGCTTTTGATTCAAACTAAATTCCGAAGTTTTCATTTTAATTAGAAAAATGAAATTTATAATACAAACAAACCAACAACACAATTATTATACTCTAATCTATTCATCGTGAATTAGAAAAACATGCAAGTATCAAAAGGATATACAATAATTCAATTACCCAATGCAAAAATAACTTCATTACACTTCTCAATAACTATCAAAGAATCAAGACTTTCTTATCTCACCATCTAATGATATGCACACCACATTTCACATCAATTTATACTTATATAAACTCATGTTTATTTATAATTTAAAATATAATAAAATTATATTAAAAATCTCATTGGTGGAATATCTCTTCATTCTTGATCTACTTGAACAAATTAGCAAAAATTATCACACTACGAGCATGATAAAGAGAAATTGAAACTAAATATTGAAACCCAACAATGTTCAAGTTTTTTAGTAGCCAATATTGGTATTGAGCAATTGATCATAACACTAAAGTACTTCAATCCCCAAGAAACAAAAACAAGAGAAACAAGAAAGAAAATTATAAAATTGGTCACTAACAAGAAGTACTGCAGCTGCAAGCCACAGAGATATACACATATATTCATATCATCGATGGGTTTAAAAGATAGAGAATTACCATGGCTCACTACTCTGTTGTCGCTGCGGAGTGTTGAAGCGAATTTAATACAATGAATTGATTGTTGCTAACACTGAAACACAAGAAAAAAAAAATAAAAAAATAAAAAAATTAGCAACGTCTGAGTGTCGCTGAACTGCCAAAAATAATCCAGAAAACAACAAATCGACGATCAGATTGGAAAAAAAAAAAAAAAAAACTAAAGAAAGTTGTGTGAATTTTGACGGAAAATACATACCTTGAGGCTTGAAGTCGACGAGAGGCACTAAAAAATTGAAGTGCCAATAAGATCACCTAAAGAGAGAGAAAACTAGTCGAAGATGAGGTTCTATGTTCTTAGGGTTGTGTGAGAATTTGGGGTTTCAGTGTTGCCTGGTAATTTTATATAGGGGAATACTTGGGTCCCTTTGCATTCACGTTATTTTTTTCTTTTCTTTTACTTTTTGTTTCTATCAAAGCTGGATTCATTGTAACAGCTCAATAACCCAACAAGTACAGTAAGGCCCATAGGCCAAGCCGAAGGATGAACCCAAAGGTACATACAGCCCAGTAGAAACATCAAATCAAGTGTCAAACGGCCCTTGACTGTTGCTACAAACCCATAAGAGAGAAACTTTCCTTTCTCACTAGGGTAGCATCCCCACCTTCATCTCATTGGCTCTCTCTCTCTCTCTCTCTCTCTCTCTCTCTCTCTCTGTGCCGTGACACCAGCCTATCCCTACCACGGGGACATGCAAGTTATTTTCATCCAATTGACAAAACTCAAAAAACGCATGCTACAAAAAGAGCCAAAATGCATAGCTTGTGCGTAACTCCCTTTATTACTTTTGAATTCGGTGCTTGTGTGAATATGTGACGTTGGTTTTGTTGACACCCTCACTAATTTCCCCCATTGCAGTGAACCAATAACTGGAGCTTCAAAAACTTGAAACCCTGAATCCCCTTTTTTAACGCTTGAGAGACTCAGTTTCCTTATCTTTGAAAGGCTTCTTCTTCCTTCTAGCCAAGTCAGTGTTTGATATACCAAGGATCTTTCATTGATCTCTCTTTTCTCTCTTTTTCATAGTACGGCTCAAAGAGCCAAAAACTAGTTGTAAAGGTGGATGTGAGCATGTGACGGTGAATATCCACCAAGTAATCAATAGTAAACATTTATCTGCCAAAAACTAGTTGGAAAGTTAGTACATTTATCTGCCTACAAATAGTAAACATTTGTAAACTTCCCTGACGTTTTCGACCAAAAAAAAAAAAAAAAAAACTTCCCTGACGTTGCCTCTCAAACCTCGCATTTACACTTGAATAATATATACAAATCACTAACTATTACATTCAACAATAGCAATAACTTTCTCTCTTAAATCCTTATTTCAATTTCCACTTAGTGGTTTATGCCGCAATAACCAAAACTTTGATGGTTCCCTGACTGTTAGCAGTTAGCATGGTAGGGCTATCACTCTTCCAACATACAGCACTGATGAAATAAGACCCCGCATCATCATCAGTGTCATCCAAATCAGGTGACCCAAATCTATGCCAGGTCACAGGTTTAGAGATTTCCTGCACATCAGAAGCAAAAAATTTTAGTTAATCACCACATAACAAGTGCAGAGATGGGTTATTTTGAGGGCTTAATTATGCTTATTCCTAATTAAGCCTCAAAATTATGCCCTGTATCTCACTTTATCCTCTGAAACTCATTTTGACTCACACTTCCCCCTAAATTATGCCCCATGTTTTAAATTGCCCCATTTCGTCAAGTCTATTATATTTTCCATTAGCCAAGTTGATAAGGTGTTCACAGGGAAAACTTTTGATGGGTGCCACGTCAGCCTGCTTGCCTAACGGTTAATATGACAAAATTGGCGAAATGGGGCAATTTCAAACATAGAGCATAGTTTAGAGGCAAAGTGAGTTAAAATGAGTTTTGGGGACAAAGTTAGATACGAGGCTTAGTTCAGGAGGCATAGACATAATTAAGCCTATTTTGATGTGACTAACCTTATGATACACAAATACTTCATTTGTTTCACTGCCACATGCAATGTATTCACTGTTTACTGTAAGCCCTACGAAGTTCTTCTCATTTGTGTGACCTTTGAAAGTACGAACCTTTAAACACAATGCAGAAAATGAGTGCAACAATTAGTTAAAATAAGTTTTCAGAAAATGAGTGCAACAATGCCATTATTTTCTCAGGTTATCTTTTGGTTTTATTTTTCCTGGTGGATTAGAGCATAAAGTAACTAGTTAACGATAAAAGTGTACTAAACAGACTTTCCTTCGCAAATACATTACTTACAGGCATATTTTCCTTCACATTCCATAACCGCAACGTGCTGTCTGTAGATGCAGAGGCAAGCTCATAGTTTGACAAGAATTTCACATAAGAAACAGCTTTCCTATGTCCAGTGAAGACATGGAGTGGTTGGCTCACATTTCTTAAATCATAATAGTGGATGTGATGGTCTGCTGAACCAACCTGAAAAGGGCAGAAGGGACAAAAAGTTGAGGCATCCTGTAATATTGTTTTACAGAAAACAATATATGAGAAAATTTAGTACTTAAATTTTTAAAATAAATATCTTTGATGCTTAGGACAAGTTTGCATAGCATATGGGTGGTATCTATCATGATTCTCACTAATAGGCATAATGCCATTTGCAGCAAAGAGGATCCCCTTTTTATCTTTTAAAGAAATAGAAAAAAAATTATTAATGAGTAGTTAAAAGTCAAGTGCGTGCACACATGTACATATATACATGCAAGCTTAAGGCATGTTGGTCTGGTGTATAGACCACAAGAATGATTTCTCAGGCGCAGTGATAATAAATTGTGTATAAACTGAGGAAAGCATTTGTTGCACTCAAATCATCAAAGTACTAAAGAGGATCAAATGCCGAAAACACTGGTGCCATAATTTTTTTCCAAAATTGGAAATGAAAGAACCATACCGCAATGCAGTTGCTAGATCCAGGATTATACTTAACGCAACAAATGTTTGCTTTCATGTCTATGTTGAGAACACTAGCTTCCTGCCTTGTGCACCAAACTTTTACCTGCTTGTTATACAGAGAATAGAGCACAGCATAGTTAGTTTAGAATGAATCCTTGAGCATCAAAAAAGCTGAAAGGAAAAGTGACATGAGTTATTGAAAATAGTCCACTTAATGCTAGATGGGCAGATGGTAAACTGTGAACCTGAAAGTATATATGGGGACATCCTCAAAGTATACAAGGGAACATATAATGTTGTAGCACTGTTAACCTATACCAGCCAACCTTAACTCAAGCATATGTCATAATTATTAGCATTGTTAAAACATACGGAACAGTTCCACTACCAAAATTCCACCTCAAAGTACATAAGGGCACATCTAAGATTGCTCTCACTGCAATATAGAAGCAGAATCCTTGTCCACTGTTTGTACCGATTGAAGTTATGTTAATAAAATTTCCTTTCTTTTCAAAGAATATATTGCTCTCAATCTATTAATTCTTTCCAAAACAGAAACATTTTAGTTTTACTCCAGTTGAAATATGCCAACTGAGTTAAAGATGCTATGCCCGTAATGCATCAACTATTATGTTCGTCTATAAACCGGCCAACCTTAAGTCAAGAATACAACATAAATATTAGCATTGTTAAAATTGAGTATACCCAATAAGAAGTGTCACTTGTAGTGAATATAGCATTGTGCCCCTTTGTTTTTTTATTCATAAATTTCTTACTACTTAATTTAATAAAAAACTGAACAGCTCATATAGCAACATGTTTCTTTGTCTTTTTTCCTAAGGAAACCGATACAACATTTCAGATCACCTAAGCACAAATGCAAGACTTGGTTTAATTTATAAAGATTCTGAGAGTACCTTACAATCATCACTACCAGATACAAGCATCGAGGGTTCTGTGCAAGAAAAATCTACACTCCAGGCACGTTTTTCATGCTCTTCATATTCCATGACACTCTGCCAAAAAAAATTAAGCATGAGCAACAACAATTAAAGGTTGAGGCAACAAGTATACAAGTTCAGATCACATATGAAACAATAATCAGAAGACACAAGTAGCATCACTCAATTAAAACCATGATAATTCTCATCATTACCTGCCGAGTATTTACATCCCAAACTGTTACTATTCCCTCATAATCAGTACTAGCTATATGGTTTTTCGTAAACTTGTTCCAGCTCAAGCAACTAAGCTTTGATCGTGTAGGCATCTCCACAACAGGACAGTGCACATCAGCTGGATCATTCACAACCTGGAAAGTAAGAGCATAAACAATCAACATCAACAAATCCCAAATGCCCAAAAAGGAGTAGTCAATGAGAAGGGCCCATCATCAATTTATTGGCTGGCTTTATAAAGAGTATACTTAAACTCCCCAAAAAATAAATTAGTAGTCATTAGTCAATAACCACAACATTCACATGCAGGCACCAGAACCACACATTGCTGGATCCAGAAACTAGCAAACCAAATTGAATATGAGGTTGTAAGAGCCACTTGAACAGTTCAAAACTTTTGAAGACTGACTTTGACAAAAGTACAATAAAATTCGTGTAAATGCTTGTAATAGGTGCTTCATAAAAGTTAAATGAGGTAAAACTGATCTGATGTCACAGGTCAAGTTGACAGAAGCACCTTGATGCCAATTCAAGTACAATTTTGAAGTACATTGGATATTGAAGGTTTGGTTGTAAAGTAACCAATGAACTTAATGTTGAAGAAATTGCCGGTGTCAGAGTATCCTATGTTCATCAGCAGAGCTTGTATTTGTGTTATTGTTTTCTGATTCTTACACCAATACCAATGGGGCCCATATATTAATTATCTGTTACTTTTTGGTCTGCTATTATCTCTTAGCTTCAATCTTTTTAATTCTTACTCACTCTAAGTTGAAGATCAGGACTGCAAGTAAATCTTACAGGTAGGATAACTTGACTACCTGACTACTCCTAATTCAATTGGGAGACTAGGTCTGAGTCTGACTAGAAAAAGAAAGAGAGGAAATGAATTGTAGCTTCTATAGTAAGGGCTGGCCAAGGGCTTGATTTTGACAAGAAGAATTGGAGACTGATGTGGGCATCAAAAAAGGGAAAACCGTATTGCATCAGGACTCCTACTTGACAAAGGAGATCTACACTCAAAAGGGACTCTTTGGGAGCAGACCCGGCCAGACTTGAAGAGAGACAGCAGAGGCTTGGAGGCATGGTGTTTTTTATGTCACAGCAGTTTCTTATAGAAAGAACCATGATTTCTTTTGTCATAAAGTTTTATTCTCTCAGCTAAGGCTGAGTGGAAACCCTAGTTTGATTAGCTTAATGTTTCTAATTGCTTAATTTTATTTAATATTCAAATTTGATGTTTGAATTCTCCTTCTATGTTTTCAAGCATCTACAATACATTGAATTTTATGTGCTTAACCATGGACTAGAGTTTCATGGCCAAAAAAAAAAAACCATGGACTAGAGTTTGAGTATTTGAAATTTAGCATAAGGATTTTGTCTGACATGAATATTATTGAAAGAGAGTCATAAATTATAATATATTTTAACCTGACGATGGATGAATATTTATGATTTATGTGATTTTCTATAGATTTGCTATTTGTTTAACGTGAACAAGTTGATGAATAGTTCATTTATTTTTCACTATCCCCAAACAAGAGGAGTTCATGTATGCTGTAGGATTATTTGAGTCTATCCCCAAACAAGGATAGTCCAATAACTTTTAAGAAATAATTGCATGTATACCTGACCACGGACATGTGTGTAAAAATCTTCTGCATCAATCTGATATTTAAATATTTAATGAATTAGCAATTTTGAAATTGATTTATGAAGATTAGCTGCGGAACTAATGTAATAGTGTTTTCTCCAACTGAACTTCTACCCTTATTTACTGTTTAATTATTTTTGTTTCATCCTAAGTTAAATGCCCATTAAAATTAACTTTTCACTGAGTAAGAACCACATGATTATGTGAGATGAAGGTATTCAAACAACCAAAAATTATCTCTCTGCCCTCTGTTTTAGTAGTTGACTATACTGAACACTTACTTTTTACTGATATACAACCATAGTTACTGTAAGTAATGGTAATAGGCACCTTAAAATCAAGATCGTACCGAGGAGAAGTCAAAAACTTTTATGCACCGTGAAACTCCAGCAGTAGCAAACAATTCATGATCACGGTCAAATTCAATGCTGCAATGAATGTGAACAATTCTATGAGGTTCGCAAACTTCACTATCAAGCACAAAACGTGCACACACACAATACATAAAACTACAAGAACAACCAAGAAATGAATGTATGATTGCTTGAGACAAAAATAATATCTTCACGGGAGAGAGAGAGAGAGAGAGAGAGAGAGAGAGAGAGAGACGAACCTCAGGGCCTATTTGACTACTGTTTATGAGGTTTCCCATTAACCAAATCCAAGCAAAAATTAATAATATTACTTACAACTCCAGTACAGAGATCATTTATACTATATCAAGATATTCAATTCTAAAAATTTGAACATGATATGCAATATAATATAATCACCTTGACACTATATTGGCTGAGTGAAATAGATCCCCATGCCTAAGTTCAGCAATGACCCTCATTCGACTGTTTCATAAGAAAAAATAAAAGTAAAAATGCAGATGAAAGCATGGTGAATCGGTGATGGTTAATTCAAACATTACATATCTGTAAAGGAATCCAACATCAGATTACCATACCTGTACCGCGTTAACGTAGTGAGCACTGATTGAAAATTAGTAAGACCTGCACTATAACCTTGTCGATGTATTACATTTTTGTCCCGTTCTTGCTGGGTATATGGTTGGTTTGCCATCTGACGTCGCTTTTGCAGGTAACACTCTTGTAGTTCATCAAACTGCAGCCAGAGATGGAATGAGAATAAATCAAGACAGGAATAAACATGAAAATGAGGGTCTTCTTACCTTCAATTCAAGTAACTTGACCCGATAGAAATAAATACAAGACTCAACCGTAGTCCAGAAATCCCAGTACAAAAACCCAGTCAGTTTATAAGTTCCAAATTCTTGCCAAGTTGACAGAAAGGTATATTTATGCATTTGAAGAATTTATAGAGGCTTTTTTTTTCTTTTTTTTTTTTTGAGGAGAAAATGAAGGAATAGGTTTGGATAATTGAACATTACCTATTTTATCCACCAGCTAATGTTACAATTTTCAGAATACTAGTAACGACTATGAGGGATGAAGAAATCTAGGCATTCATCCCAAAACCAATTGGCAATGGGAGGAGTAGCTCAAACCCTTATAAGCCACTAGCAAAGCCCTCACATTAAAAATAGTTAGCGTGTATATAGGTTTTCCTTATTTAGCTAGGAATTAATGTCATAACTGTATAGTTGACTTACCTTAAATGGTATTATGTATCCTGTATAAATATACCTTGAGATATATTAAAATAAAATATCAGCCATATTATCAAGTTGGTATCAGAGCCTAGAGATCTAGGTTTTCCAAAGTTTTTTCGCTACAGTACCCGCTACAGTGCGCCGCTACAGTGCCGCTGCTACAGTACCCCCGAAAAATTTTTTTTGTTCTTGTTGAAACCCTAACCTGAAGAATTGCTGCTGCCGCACCCTTCCAAGAGCAACTCCAGCTCTTCTCTTGTGCTGCTGCTAGCCTATCTTCCTTTCTTAAAACCCTAGCTAAACACCATCAACAAACCCTAGCCAAACAGGAAGGTGCCGATCAGCCAAGCCGAAACCCTAGCCTCAATCTTTCTTTGAAAGAAATCCTAGCCGCATCCTATGTCTGACGAAATTGTCACTGCCTCTGCCAGCGAGACCCCTGTGATTTCTGAAAACAAGATGTCATCCATTGTGACTTTTCAGGAGACTTCTTCTCCAATCCATATCAAATTGGATGGTACTAATTATCGTATTTGGTCCAAGATTTTGGAGATGCATATTGCCGGCAGAAATAAGAAGGGCTATATTACAGGTAGGAAGGTTGCACCTGCAGAGACTGATCCGACCTATGATGAGTGGGAAGCTGCAGATGCCATAGTGAAGTCATGGCTCATCAACTCCATGACGCCCAACCTCATGTCTCATTTCGTTCAGTGTGGAACAGCGAAGGAGGTTTGGGATGCTGTTAAGAGGAGCTATCTTGATGCCTCTGACTCTTCTCAGGTTTATGAATTGATGAAGAAGACCTTTCAATTGCGTCAGGGTGGCCGACCTCTCACTGAGTACTATAATGAGCTGAACTCCATTTTCATGGAGTTAGATTATCGACGGCCTAATGATATGGAGTGTACAGCTGATGCTGAGAAACAGAGGAAGCGTATAGCTGAGGATCGGGTTTATATGTTTCTTGCAGGTCTTGATCACAGTTTGGATCAAGTTAGCAGTCGTGTTTTGGCTGCTTCTCCTTTACCAAGCCTGGAAGAAGCCTACTCACTGGTTCGTCGCGAAGCACAACGACAGGTCACCATGGGAACTGAAGATAGTTCTATGGCTTCAGCCCTGGTAGCCCAGAAAAGAAGCTTTCGGCCAGCCCCTCCTGCTGTTTCCTCTGAGCCTTCTGCTCGCCTCTGCACTCATTGCAATAGTACTCGACATACAGTGGATGTTTGCTGGAAGAAGCATGGTTACCCGGAGTGGTACAAGCTTAAGCAAGCCGAGAGAAGGAACAAGAAACCCTCTCAGTCTGCCCTTGCTGACACATGTCCCTCTTCTGCTTCTCAGGTCTCTCGAGTTTCTTCCCAAGGAGGAGGTAATTTTGGTTTTGCATTCCTTTCTTCTACTAACACTTGGGTTATTGATTCAGGGGCTACTGATCATATGACTAGTAAGTCTTCCTTGTTCAGTTCTCTAATACCTCCGCCTGTTAAGTCTGTTCAGGTTGCCGATGGGACTCCCATGCCGATTACAGGGGCCGGGACTGTCTCTCTTTCTCCTTCATTCTCCATGTCTTCTGTTTTGCTTGCACCTAATCTCTCTAATAGTCTCCTCTCCATTAGCCAGATTACTAAAAGTCTTAATTGTTCTGTGATCTTTCATTCTACTCACTGTGTTTTTCAGGACAATCTCACGAAGATGACGATTGGCACTGGTAGGGAGAGAGGGGGTCTTTACTACCTAGAGGGGACCCGACAATTGCAGTCAGAGTCTAGCCGTGGGCTTCAAGTAGGAAGAGGAGGGTCTGAAAGGGAGAAGATTCTTTTATGGCATTGTCGTCTTGGACATCCATCGTTTGTCTATCTAGAACGTTTGTTTCCTAGGTTGTTTATCAATATTCCTGTTTCTAGTTTAAGGTGTGAACAGTGCATTTATGCAAAAAACCATCGTGTTCCTTTTAAAGTGAGTTTCAATAAAAGCTCTATTCCTTTTTCATGTGTTTATACAGATGTTTGGGGTCCGTTTTCTACTCCTTCTGCTTCTGGTCATAAATATTTTGTGTCTTTTATTGATGACTGTACTCGGGTGAGCTGGGTGTACTTGCTAAAGTCTAAGAGTGATGTTATCCATGTTATTCCTAAATTTTACAAAATGATTATCACACAGTTTAATTCTCAGGTTCAGGTATTTCATTCTGACAATGGTCGTGAGTTTGTTAATCAGTCACTTACTGATTTCTATACACAACATGGCATCATCCACCAGACGACGTGTGCCTACACGCCACAACAGAACGGCATAGCAGAACGTAAGAACCGTCATCTTCTTGAGGTGGCACGGGCCTTATGTTTTACTATGCATGTTCCGAAACGCTTCTGGGCTGATGCTGTCATGACTGCTGTCTTTCTTATCAATAGAATGCCTGCTCGTATCATTGACTATCAGACCCCATTGCGGATGTTGTCACGATTTCACCCTATCCCTTCTGCCCTAAATCTTTGCCCTAGGGTCTTTGGTTGTGTTTGTTTTGTTCATGTTCACTCTCTTCATAGGGATAAACTTGATCCCCGTGCTCTTAGGTGTGTTTTTCTTGGTTACTCTAATTTTCAAAAGGGGTATAAATGTTTTCATCCTCCTACAGGTAAAATCTATGTGTCCATGGATGTTGAGTTCTATGAGCGTGTGTCTTATTTTTCTGGGGAGGTCTATATGGTACCTCTTCAGGGGGAGATTCGAACTAAGGAAGAGGAACAATTGTGGTTGGATGAAAAGAGATTGTGGATTTCGGGTGAGGGGGAGGATTCAGCTGTTTCGGTTTTTGATCCTGTGATGGCTGAATCCGAACCTGTTGTGTTTTTTGTCTCGTCGGAAATTTCTGGAGGAAGCTACAGGTCTGGCCAAGAGCAGTAGGGAGACTGGGCAGTGGGGTAGTTTGATGTTTTCCTAGTGGGGCACGATTTTGAAAGACAAATAGGACTTGCACAAGACTTTCCTAGTGTGGGAAGGAGTTCTAAAGGGTTTTCCTTGTGTACAAGGGAATAGAATTAGCTAATAGATAGATTACCTAATTCTATTAGGATTAGGAATCCATATTGTAAGTGGTAAGTCTATGCTTTATAAATAGGCTGCTGCAAGTCTCATAAATATAAGAATAGCTAGAGACTTCTAGGGAAGAAACTCAAAGGGAGACTCGAGTTAGAGACTCAAGGGTGAGTGACTTCAAGGAAGGGGTTTTTCAAGAGGGAAAAACACAAGAGAACTATTTGTGCAAGAGAGAAGAGAGCGGCTGCGAGTTGGGTAGTCTAGGGTTTCAATAAGTTCTTGTACTCTTATTCTATACATAGTGCAACTGTGATTCTCTAAGGATCACACAGGGACGTAGGCAAAGTTCGCCGAACCTCGATAACAAATCTTGGTGTTCTTTGTGTTTACTTTTGCTGCATATTGTGTGTTGTTTGCTATATCTGTTTTAACTCTAGAATACATCAAGGACAAGATCACAGGGGGTGTTAATTCACTACA
>QANW01010875.1:1106132-1314656 GCA_003254865.1 Dryas drummondii | reverse complement strand
CCTGACATATCATATGCAGTTAGTGTTGTGAGTCAATTCATGCATAATCCGAGCAACCGACACATGGATGCAGTGAATCGTATTTTGGCTTATCTAAAGTCCTCTCCAGGTAAAGGTATTATGTTCTCCAGGCATGGACACCTAGATATTGTGGGATACACTGATTCTGACTTTGCTGGGTCCAGATTGGATAGGAAGTCTACTTCAGGGTATGTGTCATTTGTTGGAGGAAATTTGGTGACTTGGCGGAGTAAGAAACAGAATGTGGTATCACTGTCTAGTGCAGAAGCTGAATACCGTGCCCTTCATCATGCGACTACAGAGATTACTTGGCTCAAAATTCTCTTAGGTGAACTCGGGTATGGTCCTCAGAAACCGATGATGCTCTTTTGTGATAACACGGCGGCTATTGAGATTGCTAATAATCCTGTACAGCACGATCGAACCAAGCATGTTGAACTTGACAGGAACTACATCAAGGATAATCTAGATGCTGGTGTGATAGAGGTTCCTTATATTAGGAGTGTGGATCAGCTAGCTGATATGATGACTCACGCTGTTGCTAGTGGTCCATTCCATGCATCGCTATCCAAGTTGGGCATGAGCGATATCTATGCACCAACTTGAGGGGGAGAGTTAGCGTGTATATAGGTTTTCCTTATTTAGCTAGGAATTAATGTCATAGCTGTATAGTTGACTTACCTTAAATGGTATTATGTATCCTGTATAAATATACCTTGAGATATATTAAAATAAAATATCAGCCATATTATCAAGTAAAATTTCTCTCAACACGCCCCTGCACGTGTGGCATCATTTAAGCCTAACACGTGGACAATTTAATTGGGTGACGTGAGAGCACATGTGGCCGTTAGGTGCATCACGTGGATAACTTGGCTCTGATACCATGAAGAAATTTAGGCATCCATCCCAAAACCAATTAGCAATGGGAGGAGTAGCGCAAACCCTTATAAGCCACTAGCAAGACCCTCACATTGAAAATTTCTCTCAACAAGGGACAAGTATATTTATTACAAGATAAAAACACACAATGTACACAATTAGTCTACAATCCAAATGAAAGGACCATCACTGACCTGTGCATGGACCCGCTTTTTTCTGGCTACAGCAAGACTGGATTGATTCATATACTGGGAGTCTGATGCATTTAAAGCATCCTTTCTCTGGAGTACCCGCCCATCAAATTTCTTAGACTGAACATTCCAAGAAGACATCCCTCTTCGCACACTAAGAGCACTGGTATTGTTATCTATGGAGGAAGGCCATGACTTTCTTGCACCAGAAATAGAATCATCCCCTCCAAGCATCCGCAGCTTGACAGAGTACCTGTCCCTTGCACGATACAAGTCCATTCTGCGTCTCTCTACCGCACCTATGTCCTCTTTGATATATTGGAGATGAGTTTGCACCTACAATACAAAACAAATTGAATTCCTAATGTAAGCCATTCAATTCAACTCAATCAAATATATTTTGCAAGACACAAACAAAACACGACGAAACCTCATTAAGCTCTTCAACTTTTTGCTTCCTTAGGCAATTCAAGAAGTCAAGCAGTATTTGCATATTTCTTTCGGCCTCTTCTTGTTCCATTTTCCTCTTCTTCTCCGCCAGGAGTACCAACAGGGTGTCTAGCTCCTTGATGGACACTTCACACCCCTATAAAGCAAGGAACTACATTCAAAATACAACATGCAAACCACAAATCATACTCTATTTACATGACTCAGAAAGTCAGACTCACCTGTTGCAATGCTTGACGGAAATGCTCCACAGGGGATGCGCTTTTTGAAATTTGGCAGGCCGAGGTCTTCTTCAAAAGCTACAATATATGTGGGTATAACAGTAAGTGGCAGTTCCAAGTAAATCATTTTTCATCTTTAAGGAGTGGTAATTAGAGAGGGACCTTGTCCAGCAAGAAATTGGGGAACAATTGGTTGGTGCTGAGGAAGTGGGCGCAGCAAGGGCAGTCGCTCTTGTTGCGAAGGTGGGTGATGATGCACATGTAGCAGAAGCTGTGACCGCACGCTGTGAGGAAGGCATCCTTAACGATCTGCATGCAAATTGGACACAACAAGTCCTTGTCCACCTCCGGAAATCCTTTCTCCTCTGCTGGACGACCCATGTCGCCGCTGCTTGGATCTGCTGGAGCCCCAATGCTTGACAGCTTCGGTTCCGGTTTCACTGCCGGGACTAGAGCCCCGGTTGAACACTCCTCCATTTCTTTCTCTCTTTGTGTGTGTCTCTATGCCACTCTTTTCCTTTGCTTGATCCCCAATTGATGACTACTCCTCCGTGACTAGAAATACAAATTGTAACATATTTCTAACATCAATTAAGAAATAAAATTTGTTGATACAAGTATTGGTACTCGAGGAGTAGTCATCTATCATATTAATGGAAACCCACAATAAATATTAACAAAAGTAATAAAATCATAAGAAATGCAAATGCAAGATAAAATTAAATGATAGAGTAAAATGATGATGATTAAGCCGATTGAAACATAACACCAGCAACAGAAAGCACAAAAAGCAAAAGTGAAATTATATTCAATTAAAAACAGATTATTATATTCAGTATAAATTCTCGATGGTTTCATTTTCTTATTTCCCAAACAACTTAAGGTGTACAAAGAGAGAGGGTGTAAGGAGTGTGTCCTCTTCTATCAATCAAACAACCAATCCTCTTTCTAATGCATTCTCTCTTTTGATAAACAATTAAAGGTTGGTAACAGTGACAATTCAATCCTTGTAATGGATGATGGAACTTCAACAACAAGGTATTGTTTTCACCCCTTTTAAAAATTATCTACCAAATACACATTGAGAAAGAAGTTCTACTCATATTTTCCTTCACTACCAAATTTAAAATTGATTTAAGCTAACTGAGGTTAATGGTGCTCCCATTTCCCTATTATCCAAGACACTTTTCAACCCTACTCTTATTGACGGTTGGATTGTTGTCAACTTCTCCGCTTGCTTTGATACCAGTCATATCTCACAGGAGAGTACCAATTCTGGGAGGAATAAGACTGTTAACATTAATATTTTGACTTGTGCTGATTCTGATCTCTCCCTCTCTCTCTCTCTCTCTCTCTCACTCACACACACACTCACATCTCTGCAGCATATTGAACGCCCATTTACATTACTAGAGGAAGATCCAAAATCTAGAAGAGGGAGCCCTCTTTCAAGAGTTAAATAGATTAAGCAAGGGACGCCAGGCAACTCAGATTATTGTCTTTAGCCATCACCACATTATGTTGGTTATTTTTTAGCCATTTTGGAATTTGAAAAGATATTCTCCCAGTTTTGGTACTCTTGCAGTATCTTTTGCATTGGTTTCTGAATCATTGGAAAATCTTTTGAACTGTTCCAACATGAATGCTTTCTGGAATTCTGTTTTGTGGCCTTATGGGGCAGGCTGGTGGGGTTGTATGTCCGATGTAGTAATAATAAAATGCATAGCAGTATCATTGTAGTCAACAGTGGAAAAGCCAGGAATCTATACCAGTGGGGGCACCTCAGGTAACTGACATGCCCACACGAAAATCTAGTCAAGACAAATGCCAATTTCAAGGCTTCAAGCTCAGCAACAGGAACTTAAAAAACTGCAACTTCAAACAAAATAAACTTCATTTTGTTTTTGCTGTAATTTTCTCTTCAGGTTTCTTAATACTCAAACAGAGCATATGTTACACATTTTCCTGAATAATCAACTGGCAAGCACTTTTACTACATGTGAGAATTCAAGCATGCTTATAAGTTATAACATCAAGCACCCAAAAGCAAAAAAGGATTCTAAACTAAAGAAGAGAACAACCATTTTGTTTTTTGAGCCAGTTCATTCATTTTTTCTTTCTTTTTTCCGTAAAGACTGGGAGTGGGGAAGCTAACACAAAATGCCCAGATGCAGTCTTTCAGAGTAACAAAAATATTCACAAAAAAAAAAAAAACAAAAAAGGGAAATTAAGACAGTCTTGAAATTACCAAATGATCAGGTGTAAAATAATCTTGAACAAGGAAGGCTTCTCCTTCAGTCCTTCTCCTCGACACCCAATCAAATTGGCTTCAGTTCAAGTTCAAACAAGTTAAACCAATCAAAAACCTGTAAATAAATAGCCAAAAAAAATCAATAATTATTTCAATTTTTACATATATGAAGAAAACCCACATGTATTGAAAATCAGGGGAGGGGAAAGCACCAAACCACACAAAATTCATACAAATACCCAGATAGAATAACATATAAGGGAACTGAATCAAAAGGGGTAGATGCGAAAATGAGAAAAATAGCAATTCATTTCAGAGGCAGAGAGATGGAGAGAGCAAGGGGAAGAAGAGGAAGAGAAATTTACTTACCCTTCTGAAGAGAGAGAGAGAGAGAGAGAGAGAGAGAGAGAGAGAGAGAGAGAGAGAGAGAGAGAAGGGTGTGGGTTGAATCAGATTCAGGCTGAACTGTTGTTAGTGATGTTATCAAGCAAGGACTGGAAGGAACCCAAATATGTCTGGTTCAGCTTGATTGGCATTTGGCAACTGTCAGTGTGTCTGTTCAAAATATCGGCCTACATTATACCCAAATTACCCATAGGTGGTGAAGCAATCGTATCCCCGATATTTCCCGATATCGACGATATTTTACTGATATTCACCAATATTCACGGCTGCTAGGTGAAATTTTCAAAGTACTAAAAAAGTAAAAAGTAAAAAATGCCCATGTTTAATTAAAATCTAAACAAAACATATATTATCAATTGAGGGTAAAATAATAAAATAAACAACTAACTAAAAAATTGAAAAACTAAAAAGAAAGGAAAAATGAGAACATATTCTTAAAAAAGAGGAACTCGCTACATTTTTTTAACAGTTATCAATTATCTTTACATATTTTTATTTTATTTGAATTATTCAATTTGTATATAAAAAGGTCAATTGGCGCACATGTAAACACGTGCCAAGGACTAATTTAAGTATATGGGTTTAGAGTAAGAAGTCTAAACTTTAGATTTCTTTTAGCTTTCTGAATAATTGATTATTGGGTGTTCGCCTTAAACATGGTGATTGGTGGCAAAAAAAAAAACAATAATAAACATGAACACATTAAATAGTGAGCTTTTTACTCTCTCTTTTTTTTTTTCTTTTGAGTTTTTTTATTAGTTAAATATCTTAATTCTATATTCTCATTTAACAGGGAATAACATTCTAATAATAAAAATTAAAAAATGTACATGGAAATGGTGTAATACTATTATATAAACCCTAATTTATAACATTTATTTGTTGAATACATACATTGATGATTGATTTAACTTTCCTAAAATTTCAAATTTTGTTTTGAAGCCAAAATTTGAACCTTGGTTACAAAATAATATTGGGAGTCCATCATCGACTAGAGAGAGCAAAATGTTGTTGCAGACGCTTTAGCAGTAACTAGGCCTGTAAAATGGGCATTAACTCTAATGATGAGGAACATTTTGTTTGTTTAACATCATCTACATTACGTACGTTACAATGCATGGCAGTCAAACCTAGAATGTGCTGGTCTTTGGTTGTAAGCCAAAACCAACATGCAAAACACACTAGCGGATGCAGGGTGGGGTCACCCCATGAACCAAAAAATGTTAGACTGAGGAAAAATTTTGACTCCAAAGCTTGAGTCTTGGTGGCAGGCGCAGGAGCAAGAATACAAGCAAAGTGTTTGTGTAAATGTGAGAAAAAAAGACCAGAGGAAGGGGCAAAAAGAGTGAGTCACGTGAATCGTGAACTTCTTAATCTTGACCCATAACGGTTAATTTCTGAATCTGCCACCCAAACCCATAACATTTTGTTTGAATTACAAACCATACTCACTAGATACTATTGCCCCTCTACTTAAAATATCTATAAATGCAATTGGAGTTTCACTGATTTAGTAACCAATGCATTCACATCTTATATCTTTGAGATATAATTCTTGATTACAAAGAACTCAGAATACTATATTCCACTCTGGTGTCGAATACTGACTTCTCTAAATTCTCCTGAAGCATATTGAGGTGGTGAGGGGAGAGGGACAAAGAAGAGAAGAGGGAGAATGGGAGAGAGGAGAGAGGGAAAGAGACAGAGAGGGAATGAGAGAGAGAGAGAGAGGGGGGAAGGGAGGCCAACGGTGGCGGCTGGTGGTGAGGTATGTTGGGTTTTGTTTTATTTTTTTTATTCGTGTAATAAAGAGTATTTTAAGAATTTTAGAGGTGTGTATTAAAAAATTGAATAAATTAAAAATTTTAAAATGGTGTGAGGTGAGAAAAGTGTGTAATGAGAGGAGCTGAGGAATAATGCATGCATATAACAGCAGTCTCTGTTTAAAAATGGTGCAAACATGATATATTAAAATGTAATTCACCCAATTAATATATATTCAAAGGAAACCCCAGCTTCAGCACACATTGGATTTGGAACCACACTAAATTTACACTCAACATCACTACGAGAACATATGTATTTGGTAACCTTTGAAAAATTAAAAAAAAAAAAAAAATCAAAGGGGAAAAATAAAGTACAAACTTTACAACACTAGTGAGAATCCATGATTGCCAGAAAATGGAGCATAATAGAAGGAGCAGAAAAGTGAAAAGCGGGGGCGACGTAGAGACCAGAGAAAAGTGAAAAGCAGCCATCAACTTCCTGCTATGGGAATAAAAATGGGTGTCATGAACTGCTTTGCACGGGGAGATTCCATTTTCCAACGGGGTGCTAAGTTCAAATCATATGTAATCTTCACAAGGTTCAATTACATTCGGTCTGAGTCCACCGTTAATCTCTGCTGTTTACCGTTATTGCCAAATGTTGGGGTTTGCTCCTCTGAATTGATAATTGTGTTCCCAACTATCCTGCTGTGTGTTGTTTGCATCCCTTAGGTCCATAATGCTGAGACCTTCGCCTCACAATCTTCTTGCACAAGTAGCAATAGTGGTTTTGGCATGCCCAGCAGAAGATATGATTGTTATTGCCAATCTGATGGGAAAGGCAGAAATTCTATCAGTCAAGTTGACACAAATCCAAAAATCTTCAAAAAGAGAAAGGATAATTACTGCGCTTGTCAATGAATTGAATTATCCTATGGAATTGCTCTACCATGATAGCAATTAAAATTTCTTTGAAAAAAAAAAAAACATGAGAATACAATAAATTTCCTTAATATTATTAACCATCAATATCTGATCTATAGCCAGGCCCAATCTTTACTCACCTTTGCATTAAACTGACCACAATTAGGGCATAATTGACCATGCTCAGCAAAGAGTTCAGCTTGAATCTGACCCAATAACTGGCGAGGATTCATCTGTGCCTCCCAGATCTGAATTGCTTCTGGCGGGAACAGTTCACATGTACCATCCCTTCAATTAATACAAGCAAATTAATTATACACAAAATGGGTATATAGATACAAATAAAGCATAGGAACAGCCCCAAACAATTGAATCAATTTAAGAACCTGAAATGATCATATCCCTCAATTGCCTTATCACAGCGGTAGCAAAAGTACTGCCCACAGTTTTGACACACCATCTTGTTGCAACCTTCAGTTCGGGATATTGCCATCTTGCAAGATGGGCATTGCTTTGCATCGCGAAGTATTTCCCTCACACTGAGAAGCTCATTGATCATCTCACGTTCCCTATGCTTTTGATCATCCTTTAAGTGAGATGAATTCTGACGTTCCTGCAGAATAAAGGTGTTTGTATTTGATTCTAAGTAGTTTACAAGAACATGATGAAATTTCCAATAGACAAGGGAAAAGATAGATAGATATCTTTATCTCTAAGCACAAGACCGAAGCAATGCATTATTAACTCAAAAGTCATAAATTGATTTGTGAACTTGTACACTATTGAGAATATAAAATCATATTGAGTATTCTAAGCATAGCATCAAAATACATATAATCCTAGGCCTCTCCTCCAACTTTAAAAGAAACTTTTAGTAAAACCATTTGGCATTTAATCAAATGAGATAATAAATCATAAAACACAGTTAAAAATGCCAAACATATGTATGTCAAAATGCCTATAGAAAGTTGAGGATGAGTAATCACATTTAAGTGAAAATGACATCTACGACCTGTGGTGCAAAGATCTCCGAATGAGGCTAGTTGGCCTGGAAGAAAGCATTGGAAATGAGAGTATGCGACAGGAGCAATCAAACACATTATGTGAGAAAGTAGAAGTACAATGTTTTGGTACGATAATTGGCTACCGCTGGGCAACGGGTGCTATTGTAGACAAATATGGGGAGGCATAATTGTTGATTAAGGAGTTCCAATGCATGAAAAAGCGTCTGATGTACTTAGGAGAGGAAGATGGAAGCTATGGAGATATAGGACATATTGAACGAAATTAAAAATTCTATTAAAACACGAGCACACAATTGTGATTCTATTTGGAAGAGTTTTGTTATAATCCAAAATTCTGTTATCCTTCAGTTAGCTACTAGATGCAGACAATTGGTTGTTAAGGAGTTACTGAAAATGATCAATATGTTCTCCGTACATGCCATACAAAAAGAGAGATCCCTTAATCTTTGATTGTTCTGTCTAAAGAAAAATATGGGCAGAGGTGTTGGCTTTAGCCTATATCCATGCAAAATAGTAGTGTGGGAATGGGAAGAGGAACTACGATGGGCCAAACATGAAGAATGATGAAGAGCTTAACGAAAGAAAGCTAGCTTTGCTGCAACCATCTATCATATTTGGACTGACAGGATACTTGAGAACCAGAAAGTATCATGCATTGCAGTTGTAATAAAAAATAAACATGGAATGCAAATGAAGTTCTTTGGTAATTGCTCAGCTGTAGATAATAGTAAATGTCTGGAAGTTTCTATATAAAGGGATATGTAAATAACTTTTGTAACAAGTAGAATTAAGTAAGTGGGAGTAAGGATTGTAAAAATTTATATAGGACAGAGTATTTAGCCCGTAGAATTTCCATCTGTACTTTGTTTAGTATTGCAACAAACATCGTGCATTTAACAAAAACAGAAGACATCTAGGAAATCACTGCTGCAAACATATTACGGGATGGTACATATTTGGATAGTATGCGAATATGATATATTTAGCATGACAGTAATCATGCTTTGGAACCACCTTCTTATTTTCATTATGAGCAGAATACGAGCAATAATTATATGATGAAATAATAGTTCGATTCAAGTTTTATGACTAAACCCAAAAGAAAATTCCACCATGTGGAACTTAAAGGGCATCAGCATTTTGTCAACACTACATTAAAAAAATGTGCTTTCACTTTTTAACCACTTACCTAAGTTGCAAACCATAGTATGTCCTAGTACCACACCATGAATTATGATTGTCATTTCTACCAAATGGAAGTCGATTTAAGTAAAGGTAAAATATCCTGCTTTGATGAAATGATAAGCATGTCTGACAAACTACTAGGGGAACAACTCCCCCCTCCCCCCCCCCCCACCAAAAAAAGGATTACGAAATTAAGAAGGCGAGAAAAGATTGTATGAATTTTACCTGCAGGATATGAAGCTTCATCTCAGGTGTCATACATTCAATACCTACATGGCGCCGCTCCCTGCAATGTGTGCAAAAGCTAAAGAAGCACTTTGAGCATTGGGCATGCTGGTCTTCATCCTCTATGCAGGGAGTTTCACATCTTGGGCAATACACAATATCAGACATTGACTCAAGTGTTTTTGTTAACATTAAGGACTCCCAACGTTCAAACTCTTCATCACCAAGCAATCGTTTTAACAAGCCTGGTGGGACCATACCCCCACATTTTGCATCCGGACACGTCAGTTTGCTTATGGTGCCTTCCTTGACATGCATGTCAGAATAAGTCTTCATGCATTTCCAACAGAAGAAATGCTGGCATGGAAGCCTGATAAACTCAGTGCCTAGAAAGATAAATCAATTAGTGAAGAATAAGATCTGGATTTTCTCATATTCAAATGATGATAAGTTCTATAAATGTTACACAGGAATACTAAGTTTCACATGTAACATGTATGCTTTTGTAGAAAGCATAATGAATCAGTCTAGAGAAAAATCAAGCGTAACAAAGAAGTTTACTTCTTTTTTCCTGAAACCAACTGAATAAGAGAAGCTCCGCCATGGAGATAAAAGGTTGGGTACGGGGTGGAGGTAAAAAAAACTTTGCCCGAAGCACTGCAGGCTGTAATTATCTTATACTTTAAAATTACAACACATCTGGATTTGCATTGATATAAATATAAACACCACACTGGAAATTTCAAAGAGGTACAGGAGAAGATAACGTAGTACATACAACCAAACAAGACCGGACAGTTAATGAACTTTAAGAAGGCGCAAAAAGTTACTATCTCATGGTAACATCGAGCTCAGAGTTTCTAAAAGTTTCCCAAGTGTAATCATCCTTGTCAAATTTTGTTGGTTTTCCGTTGTTCCCAAAAGTTTACATAGTTGGGAAAAAAGAAAAATTATATATATATATATTTTTTTTGGTATTCTATGTTTCTAACACTTTCATGCACACGTCAGCCTCTGTCATCTCTAGAGTAACCAACATAGGGAACTCAACTTAAATTGTGATATTATAGCAGCAGATATTCGAACACAGGATACTCTTGCTGAGATACCATGTTAACTTTTATTGATTTACCATTTTCCCTGAATCTTAAAACTATTAGAAGTAGGTCAATAATATACGTTCTAACAGTCCTAATGCTATATGCCAGCTCAAAGTAAAATGCACCCTTCTAAAATTCCAATTACTCAAAAGTGCACTAAGAATGAGTCCTTAGCATGTAATCCTTCATCAGTCACATGAAAATGCTAACAATGATTTATGCATGAACCAAGTTAATGCACAGGAAACAAGCTCAAAATGAAAAACTCATTTTGCATAAATGGTGTGATAAACTCACATTCTTATCCACCTAAAGCTCAACATAACAACCATCGATAGCCCATGAAAATAATTGGACGTCACATATGCATGCATAATTTGGTTATATATCTGGCTGAAATGGGAAACAAAACTCTTGTGTGGTTTGCCAGGTCTCAACAAGATACAGAAGCTTCACATGTATATTTCCATATTGTGCAGAATAAGGTTTAACATTCCATATTGATGTTGATAGACGTTATAACATAGTGAAAAACACATACAACATTTAAAGAGTACAAGACTTCCACTGGGTTCTAATAAACTGTACTCTTAGTACAGTCTAATTTTGGCAGCACCTTGCAGAGTGGTGTTTCTGCTTCTTCACAATGGAAGCACTTTTCAACTTTTTAATAAATTTCAGTAAGCGGCTATTTTTGTTTGTATGATTCTTTTAAGAGTATCAGAGAAGATGGTTCTCAAAGATATTTTAAGTTACATGATTAATGAAATGTATTTAACATTTTAACTGTTGATCTTACTGCTAAGACTCTAAAATGATTTTACTGAAAATCTGTGACATAATTATTCAATGATTATTTGCCTTTGTGTACAAACTATGATCATACTTTAGTTCTGTCAACCAGAATATATGGTCACCATAAAGCATATGTAAAAGAACCTCTAGTGCCAAAATTACTGATTATTCTTCAACTCAGGAGAAGAATTAGTCCAACAATTTAAAGTGAACTAAGAGAGTATTAGATATGTATTATAGTTCCTCAGCACAAAAAGAAAGGGACCAATATTATAATAGAAATAAATTATATGTAAAATTCAATAGAACCTACATCAAGAATGGTTGAAAAATTACCTGCATACTCACTAAAACAGATGCAGCATTCATGCAAATTTTTTAGGAAGTTCTCATGGAGTCTACCATTGTTGTAACTTCTAATAAAGGGAATATCAACATCTGGTGAAATACTTCCAGTAACTGCACGTCTATCTCCAGCATCTCTCATGCCATAAGGACCAAGCATTATTTCTTTATCAAACCCAAGATAAGGAAGCGAAGAATTTTGTAGCCATTCCACCCATTGGTATATAACCTCCTGTCCTGGTTGTTCCATCCATATTGAGTCCAGCTTGGAACAAAATTTGGAAACTCTAGTAGAATTCAACCACTGAACATATATTGTAAAATAAGGTGGCAGGTGGCTTGGGTATGATTTAGGTAACAAACATGTCAACATAATTGGTGGAAGATGCTGGACTTTGAAAGAGTATGAGAAGTCATCAGAACTGTTGCTTCTGTCCTTAAGGTCACTAGATGAGTTCAACTCTGTAGTAAGGGCAATTTCACCTGGGGCTTCAATGTGTATATGAATCTGAATAGACAAAGCTGTCAGATATTTACTTTTTCACTCATTAATGATTAAAGGGAGCTGTAAAGTCTTGGCTTATTGCCAAACCTGAAAAGATCGAAGGCCTCTTTGTCTTTCAAAGATGATAAAATTGTCCCCATAAATGGACTCCATGGCAAGCAACTGCCACAAACTTAAAGGATGAGAAAAGGTCCAAAAAGAAGAGAAGTTGTATGTTAAAAAAAAAACAGGTAGGTTCATAACACTCCTACTTATGAGTACTAAGTTTTCTTACCTCATAGTCAATGGTTTACAAATATAAACAGTCACATTCATTCCCTCTAAACTCATTATCATATTCCATTTTTACCTAGCATTTTGTATCATCTTTAGCTTCAGTCTCTCCTTCATCATGTATTACAGAAAAATAGAGAGATTACTCTGTTGTCTATATCCAGCTAAATAATTTTGATTATTTAGAAGTAAAACTAGTGCATGCACATTATCCTACCATAAATAATTTTAATAGTCTGGATTATGAAAGCACCCCGTCATGTTTTCAACCTAGTAATTTGATTTAATCCCTCTGTTACCCTCATTAATAAATCACAGTCCTTGCAAACACTTACACAAAGCCACATCATGTGTTCATAAATATAAAGTAGAAAATAATAAAAGCTCAATTTAGTCATTAAGTATAGACAACATTAAGTAGGATTCATCTCTTCAAAATGACTGTCAACAGGTTAAAGCAGCTCTCCTTTCTCATTAGCACATAATATCTAGATAAGCCTGGATTAGACTTGAAAACGATCACATCAATTCAAGCTAGCATCAAAAGTTTATAACACCTTTCTGTCTGTAGCATCAGCTAGGTAGTGAAATTATCATGTCAAACTATTAGTGCTTCATTCCTCTGAATATGCCAACTCCTAACACAATTTTCCATATGATAGTTAAATAGTAGTAAATTAACACGGAGATCAAATTTGAACCTGTTTCCAATACCAATGAAGGTATGCATAGTCTAAACTTTTAAACCATCTATTGAAGAACCCTGTACTAATTGAGAATATGAAAACTAAAAAATTTAAAGCTCGCATATCACTGGCACTTCAAGTTTATTGAATATTACCTCATCCTCCTGGGCCTGATCATTAATCGCCAGATGCTCTTCCGACAACTCCGGCTCTTCGACACCGAGCTCCAACTCTTCCAATCTACTCACAGCATCATCCTCACTTTTCCTAGACTCAGACACTTCAACACTCTCCACCCCAACTGCAATTCTCTCTTCTTCACTTTCTTCTTCTGGTTTGACCACTTCATTATTCAAAGAAACCACTTCATTATTTAAAGAACCCACTTCATCATTTGGAGAACCCAGCTCAGATTTCTTGACAAACCGGGATTTGACTACCTGGGCAGGCCCACCCCTCGATATCCACTTGGGATTTCTGTGGGTTTTGGTGGTTATTAGTGCGAAATTCGGTGTAGGTGTGCTTGTAGAGGTGGTGGGTTCAAGACTTTGTGGCTGAGAAGTGGAAGGGAGTGGAGGTGAGTCAAGATTGTTGTGGTCTTGATTGTTGAGAGGTTTGAGAGTCCATGTCTCCTCGATTTGGAGAGGTCGGTGGTCTTGTCTTCCTCCTCCTCCTCTTCTGTTTTTTTCCATGGCAGATTCACAAGCAACAGAGGAGGAGAGAGGCGTGTGCGTCAATGGAAAAAAAAACTAATTGTATGCCGCCCACAACCTTTTCTTGTTAATGTCATAATTAGACTGCGCTCTGCCGCTGTGAATCTCTTGAATTCTGTTATTAACAGTGAATTAATTATATAGCCATCGTTTTGGACTGTTGGATCAGCTTGGTCTCATCTAACGGTCCTTAATAATTTTTTTTTTTTTAGTGAAAACTTGGTAACCAAGAAATAGGCCTGAAAAATGGACGCAAGTTACAAGTCCTACCCAAGGTAATTAATTTCGGTATCGACCAAAATTTCGGTGGTCCCAAAATACAAAAATTTTGATGAAAATTTCGAAATATCGACATATTACATAGTAGGTTTAATTTGAAATTGGATTAATATAATATATGTTGTTATTCAGAGATGTCCAACACCCTTGATCTTAAAGTTTTATTCATGCGTAGTATATAAAATATTATGCACAGGGCAAATAGGGTCTGTTAATCTTATGGAAGCACCACCATAAATATTATCTAGTTGAATTTCTCTTTTGTTTTGTACCTAAAAGTCTTATAGATCTTGTTTATAAAATGAGAAAAAAGCAAATCTTTTAATTATGATGTCATGTATGATGTATCATGGATAGTTAGGGCCTCTTTTCCACATTTTTGCATTAATATTTTAAATACAAATCTTTTTTAACCCAAACTGTTCCTTAATCTTTGGTTTAGTTAGGTTGTTAAGCAAAATAAGATCTTATCATATAAATAATCAAATTTAGAAAAAATTATTGTATATGACTGTAACACCATGTGGTATAATAATGTGATGTTACTAATTCACTAAAATTATAATATGTGGACGATTTTAAGGTTTTTTTTTTTTTTTAGATTTTAGGATTTTAGAAATTAATTATTATATACATGTTATAATTTGAATGGATTGTTACGTAACACCACGTCATCATGTCATATTGTCTTACAGTCACACACAATAATTTCTCCTAATTTAGTACTTAAATTATAAACATCTTTGAAAAAATGGTATCAAGTTGACTCTTAATACCCTCCTTTTGTGAAAAATTGCTAAAAATTCACTTGCTTTGCATGGTGGTGTGGAAACCTAGCTCTTGATTTTCATACCTTTTATTACTTTATTTTCTTGCATTTTTTTTGTTTCATCCCTATAAGCCACCCAACTTCTAAGCTAAGTTGGCTTTAAATTAATTAAAGTAACGCAATCCTTGATGATTGACCTCGTATTTATACGTCTATACTATATAAACTCGTAATATTTGCAAGTAATAACTAAACACAACAAGTGCTGCCCTTAATGCAGCAGAGCAGGAGGGTACACCCTGTTTGGCAGCTCTTTTATGCTGACGAATTGACGATAGTATATATCCTGATTGTGGATGCTACTATGGAAGCTAGTATCTCCATTCGAGAGATCTTACATACCTATGAGGAAGTTTCAGGGCAAAAAGTCAATTACAGCAAGTCGGCGATATGTTTCAGCCCCAACGCTGATAGTGGCTGGGAGAGAGAAGAAGAGCATTGTGAACGGATGGAAAGAGGAATTGCTCTCAAAAGCCGGGGAAGAGATACTTATCAAAGTGGTTTTACAAGGAATCCCTGTATGAGTGTTTTTCAAGTGCCCAAGGGTATTCGGAAGGCCTTACAAAGAGGTGGATCTCATCATGGAAGGCAGGTTTGCACAATATGTGTTGTCTCAATCTGAGCTAACTATCTTTGCTTACCTTTGTTGGGGCTTGTGGAATATGAGGAATGATTTTGTGATGAACAATGACAATGTTGTAGGACGGGCTGATGTCGTTTTTGCACGCCTATTACAATTTGCAGAGAAACCAAACAGAGCTGCAAACATGCATGCAAATGATGTTCCAGAGAAACCAAACAGAGGAACAGTGTCAGTGTTAATGACCCTTCTTTCTGTATGACAATCGACAGCTAATGGTACTCTTGTGGAGGATGTCAATGAAACATGCATTGTGCAATGTGGGTTGTAGTTTTTGGATCTTGAGTCTGGACCTCTTTGGCTCAGTAATGCTTTGTATGCTGATCTAATCATATGGAATAAAATACAAAGCTATTCCCTTTCAAAAACAAAAAAAGAACCGTTATATACAACTAGTGTAGGTAAGTTTTTCTTCTACCGGGCAGAATAATATGCAATGCAATTGAGGCCCTTATGGATTAGCTTTCATCTGCTCTATAAATTGCAATCCAAGGAGTGAAAAATTCAGTTCAAATTCACTTTAAAGTACTTTCTAGTTTCTACGTAGAAATCCGTTGATTTTGACAGCCTAAAGATCAATTGTGATCTTGGCTAGCTTTTATCAGACAATTGCAGAAATGCAATCCAAGGGTCACTTTTCAACTAAAAACAAGAACTATTTTTCAAGGTTCTCAACTGACAAAAATAACAATGAAATTTAGGTTCTAAACTGATCTACCATCCTAAAAAATAACAGGAAATGGCAGAATTTAGAGGGAAGATAAGTGGTGGAATTATACTATGTGACTTGGATTATTCATCTGAATCTGATGCTAAGGTAGACCTAACCATGCGACGGTACTTTACAGGGCTATCCCACCAAGTTGGGGTATTGATTATGGCATTTTCCAACCAGAACTTATCATACACCTTCTTCTCAGTCAGCTTCTTGTAGAACCTTCCCCATTTGTACATGGCACGCTTCAGACGAACACTCTCAGACCCTGAAAAGAGAAACTTGATGTAGTCCTTTGCTAGGCGAGTCCACTCCTCACCACTGATGATGTAAACATACTGCATCAAAAGCATTCAGTTTAAAATGTTAATAGATGTTGAATAGGGGAACAATACACATCCATGTTCTCTAATAACCATCTTACTGCCTGATCAACAAAGAGTAAAAAGACGATACTGCACCTCCTGCAAGAGAGTACGGGATTATTACCAGAAAAATAAATCCAATGGTTGCTAGAATCACTTGCAGTGTTTCATCCATGATTCCAGCAAGGCCTTCATCCTCTGATCCACCAGAGCCATCTGCACCACCACCACCACCACTGCTGCCGCCGCCGCCACCAAGTTTACTACCACTGCCTCCATCATCATAGAATTCCTTCTTTTCAATCTGCTGACGTAATAATTCCTCTACCGATGGTTCCTTCTTCAGATTACCCATTGCTTTCTCAAGAGCTTTCCAGGGGGAACCCTGGTTGCATTAAGAAGTGCAGTGAGAATATACACTATTGCTGTCATGCATTTGCATGCTCATAAAGACTCTTGCTGAAATTAATGAGCATACATCCCTCCCAACTCTTCCTATATTATAATTAAAGCCCATGTCTCCATATATCTCATAAACAAAATAATTCATCCCTCAATGCTCCTCACCAATTACTCTATATCCATAATGATTAGAAAAAGAAAAAAAAAAAAAAAAAACAGCAATCATGTAATAAATATATCTTAAGCATATAAAGCATCATCTAAAATGCCAGGAAGAAACATTGTAATGATGACAAGGAAAACATGAGAGGAAAATTTAGGACCTGTTTTCACCTCTCTTATTTATGGTTAATAGTATGAAAGCATAAAGTAAAAGGGTGAAAAAAAGATGGGTTAGGTTGTGAGGAGTGAGATGCACATAGTTTTTTTTTTTTTTTTTTCAGGGGATTCAATGGCATTGGTTCTTGGGCTACATATCATTCACAATGATTCCAAGGTTGCACAAAAGTCTATTCTCAACAGATGAAAGGCCGCCATGAGTCATGGACAGATGAGTTTTGGCTCTCAAAATTTTAAAACAACTGAAGGTTTTTTTTTTTTTTTTTTTTGATAAGAAACAAACTTTCATTAAACAAAAACAAACAGAACAAACAAACCAAGCAGTGAACAAGATGTCCACTAGCCTACTAGCAGCTACAAAAATAAAGAAAGGACGAGATAAAACACACAAAGCACACTACCAAACAACATAACAAACCCACACAACCCCAAAACCACCCTATCCAACTGCAGCTTTCCAATCCAACAAAATTAAAGAAACTGAAAGATATCTGAAAGCTGGAGAAACTGAGGACCATAACGATGCCCAAAATCTCACTCTGTCACAGGAACACTCCACATTATCCCCTTTAAAATCTTCAAAGATTCTTCTATTTCTCTTCCACCAAATTACCCACACCACCGCCATCACACCACAAGACCACAGGACCTTTGCCTTCCTACCCCTCCTCCCAAACACAACATCTTTTTCAGCTTCTCAACCTGCGAAAACAACCAGTAGTTTGATCTTGTGGCTGAAAAAATCCATTTTTCTCCTATGATGCATGTGGTTTCTTTGTAATTTATCCTCGCTTTCAGAGAATAATTATGATTTAATTAGTCTGTATGCTATGCTGAATCATTTAAGGTGATCTACTAGAAGACTCAAGTATTGGCGTAGAAATGGTAGGGAAAGATCAGTTTGTCATTACCTAAGCAGTCATGTATTCACATGATCATTTCCGTTAAAAAAAAAATAATAAAAGAAGTAAATAATTTATGTTCGTATGAGAATAAAAAATTACTAATATAAACAGAAGTTTCCATTTAGACCCTAAATAGATGAATGGTAAATTAGGGGAGCATGGGTAAAATTTACTCTTTAAGTTAATGAAAGCAGTCATGCGATTGATGCTACATGCAAATACATTATATGCTATAATTAAGAGGAGTTGGGAGGGATGTTTAAGAGGCAAGAATGTTTAAGAGTAAGGCAACACCTGATGAGAAGATAAAAAAACACCTATCAAATTAAGATCTATAAGCCTGCATCTTGCACAGGACCACTGATAAATGGACATTGAATGAGGCATATGACAGGACTCCAAATAGAACAAACCATAGGTTGAATAAAGAAAGGCACCAGAATCTTAGTAAAAGAAAAAAAAAAATTAGGTGGGGCAGATCAGATGGCCAGGGCCATTCAAATCAACATCAATGAGAAAAGGCAGAACATTGAAGAGAGTTGCTCACATGAATTTCCTGTACATTTATAGGGACATAGTTCAAGCATATATAATTCATGTATGCTGATGAAACCCATGGAGGGACTTACAGGAAGGTCTCTCACCTCTTACCTCATTATCACTTTCATTCTTTCCCTTGCCACCCAACAAGCAGACAGGTGCACATTGGAGGTACTTAGATACAGTCCTGCATTGCTGGCTCTTCAATACGGGCATGCATTCTTTCCGAATTGATGCATTATAGGTTGATTTCAAAGAAGTTCTAAGGATATGTTTTGCATGGATTGGTTGAACATATGGCTTAGAAGAGAGGCGGAGAGATTGAGATACATTTCTGACATAGATTCCAGGTTGGCGGGATGTAATCTGAAGGGTGCTCATCCTCAGGTGCCTTGAAATCTCACATGAAGCTCCAAAATCCTAAATTACCATTTTCCAGGTGTCATTGAACAATTACACAGATAAAACTATTAACATTTGACATGTGATATACGAAAACCTTCACTTGTACACCTAAGAACGTGCGCACCTGAATCTGCTTATATATATATATATATATACATTTCTGAACTATATACTCAATTTCACCAGTTCCAAAGTTTTTAGAATAAAACTAAACAATGAATAAGTTGAATTACAAGTAGAGAAAAATAAAGCAACAATATCATTTATAGTCTTGGACAGAACAAATGAACATGCTTGAATCTCTGCCCAGAATATGCAACTATGTAGTTACCAATATTCTCTTCCATACTTAAGTTTACAATGTTGGAGATTCAAATATTAAAAAGATCAATCATGGGAATCAAATTATTCAAAAAAGAAAAACAGACAACATATTAACAGGAATGGAGCCAGAATTCCTTGCTGGGGTGGGCGTCTATACCTCCAAAACAAGCATACTTTCTGTTTTTTAAAGAAAAAGTTGTGCCGAAATTTCAGCAGAATCTCGCCAGTTGGTTTGACATTTCCCAAATTTACCAAACCTGTTGAAACTTCTATTACTCATTTTCATATCCCCAACATCAGTAGGACCTCCTGCCCCTCCAAATAGTCAAATACATCCACCACCACCACAAACACTTCTATTACTCATTTTACAATTTCAGGATAGTAAATTTTCCAATCACAACCAACCAAAACAGAATAAAAGAATTCCCACTGTGCAAACAAAAGCGCCCTAAGTTAGCAAACGTTGGAAACTTTATTTCATATTTCCGTTTCTATTTTTCAAAAACAACCTTTCATTTATCTCATTCACTAAAGTTTGTCTGCACAATGAATCAATTCAAAATTTATAACAGTGCAGCCTTTATTACTATTTCTTTTATATAATAACCAACAATACAACAAAATTAAGATAATTATAGTCTTATTAAAGAGGAGGGGGGGAATAAAAATCACTCTATGATGCATTGTCCATTGCAATTCTGTAAATTATGTGGAAAAAAATTTACCTAACATCACAAGTTACAGAACCAGATAATTAATTATTGCCCATTAAAAAAAATTATATAATAACCAGTAAAAAGTGCAAGAAAGCCAGATTATTGACCACTCCATTGCCTGTTACTATTAACAAAACCAGATAAGACAGGCAATAAGCTTATAGCTGGAGAAACAACAACAAAAACAAAAAACCGAGACTCACATGTGAAAGAAGAAAGAAGAAGTACCCTTCCGCCGTTTGAGAGTAATCCGAGCAGAAGAGAAGGCTCGAAGATTGGGGTTTCGGGAACTGGGAATTGTGGGAGTGTGGAGGGAGGCTCGGGTGAACAACTCAACGAGGATAGAAAGGATTTAAGAGGAACTTGAAGGGTCTGGTCTGGTGGGCTCTTCTGGAACAAAAAGGCTGGAGGGCATTAGGGCTTAGGATAATGGGTTGAAGCCCAATAGCCCAACCAAAATCCATCACTTAAAAACAATGCACGCCTATGTGGAAAAGGGTAATTCCATGAAAATAAATTGTTTCTCTAGGTAGGGTGTAAACAAAACAAACTCAGCCAAGCCAAATATCATCGTTTCAAATTTTTCGAGCTTCAGATTAGTTTGACTTGATTCTTACACGTGCTGAGCTCGAACGAGCAAAAAAAAAAAAAAATCAAACTCGATATAAACTCGAATTGTATCAAATTTATTTACATAATTTTATTTGAAATATTTTATTAGCTATTATTTTAAAAAAAGATTAATTTCTATCGAACATTTTCTTCTTAAAAGCATTATAATATGTTAATTTAACTTAGAGTTAATATATATTTTTTATTAAATCAGATAGACAATAAAGACTTCTTTAAAACATCATATAGATGAATATGGTTTCCCTAAAATATAACTATACTAAATAATTTCATTTAAACATTCATAACTTATAACACTTACAAAAATTCTCATTAAAAAAGAGATGTAAGATAGTAGAAGTTTTATAACCAAACAATACAAAAACAAAGTAGAAAATAAAAATAGTAAGTCCTCATATAAACTAGGCTTATTTGCACATTTAGTACTTGACTTTAAGGTTTTATTTCAATTTACTCCCTTATACTTTTTTGTCTCACATAACCCCCTAAACTTTTATTATGTGTCTCACTTTGCTTGATTTCATCGACTCCGTCAACACCACATTAAAAAATGTTGACATGGAAGGGTAATCTTGTCATTTCACCTGTAAAATATTTTTAAAATAATATTTAAATTAATAAAATAATAAAACTTTAAGTTAAAATAATATTTTAAAAATAAAATATTTAAAATCAATTAATTAATTTTTTTTTTTNCCCCAACCCCACCTTATACCCACCCCACACAATCCATAATTTTTTTTAATTACAATTTTTATTTAATTAAAATTTCAGTTTTTATATTTTTAATTAAAAAAATGTGAGAGGGTTGCCAACATGACATATTAGGTCCCACAAATTACCACATGGCACAAACATGGCACCTATGTGGCTGAAAAGACAAAATTACCCCGCCACGTCAACATTTTTAACGGTGGTATAGACGGAGTTGACGGAATCGGACAAAGTGAGACACAGAATAAAAGTTTAAGGGGTTATGTGAAACAAAAAAGTATAAGGGGGTAAATTGAGATAAAACCTTAAAGTCAAGTGTTAAATGTGCAAATAAGCCTATAAACTATGAAAAATGAGGTATGAAACATATGAACTAGAAAATACGAGCTTTTCAAGTCGAACATACTAAAGCTCAAGCTTGACTTGTTTCTTAAACGAGCGAGTTTCTGTTTGGCTTGTTTTTTTATGAGCTGAGCTTAAACGAACCAAGCTCGAGTCGAACTTCATACAAACTCGAGCTATATCAAACCGATTTACAGCCCTACTATATGGTAGATAAACATCTTGGTTACAAAGTTTAGTTTGACTTGAAAACAAAATAAAGTAATAAAGGCTAGACACACAAAGGGGATCCAAGTCGCTCATTTTGCAAAGCGTGTTGCATATCCTAGACTAAATGCACAAGATAACATTGTTTTGACGTTGAAAGTATGCGTAACGAACTTGGACCCGCACCTCGTCATTTGGATATACCTCGCCGCCCTGCCCCCCCCCCCCCCCAATTTGTCTATGTAGGAACAAGCACCCATTAAAGAGAAGTTCCATAGTTATAATTTTTTGAGCAAATTACAATTTACACTCCCTAGATTCGGAGTGTTTCACAATTTACACTATATAATTTCAATTTTTTCAATTTAGTACATAATGTTTTGATTTATTTATAATTGACTATTACCATATTTTCGATCGTCTAATTATACGTTAATTGATGACTTGAAAATTGTGGATCCCATATTTTTGCCAAGCTGTAAGGCCGGATGACCTCTCTGCATGTGCATTTTTAGTACATCAAGTTTGATATAGATTTTGGGAGGTCATTAAAAAACCATAAATTCATATCAGACAGCTGAAACACTCTTATGAGCAGTCTAGGAGGTCGTTCGGCCTTACAAGTTAACAAAAATATGTGACCCACAACTGTCATGTCATCAATTAACATTTGAGTGGACAGTTAGACAGACGACGGTAGTTAATTGTAAATAAATTTTTTTTTGGCCACTAATTGTAAATAAATTTAAATGTTAAGTACTAAATTAAAAAAAAAAATTGCAACATTGGGTGCAAATTATGAAACACCCCAAATTAACTTAAGGAGTGTAAGTCGTTATTTACTCTAATTTTTTTTTTTTTCCGATCTCTGATTGGAGAATCGTTTTCACCCACCATATCGTATCAAAGTTCATGGGAATTGGGAAGGCCAACCTCGGGAAGAGGGCAGTATGGGATACTGAATAGGCTAGGCCACGGCAATTTGATGGTACAATTTAACTAATGCAAATATATATGGACTAGCAAATTCACACATAGAGAAGCTTTACATGGTGACTTAGGCCTGAAAGTTAGGCCCTATTGTTCTCTTCACCCCGTCATAGCCATCTCTTATTATCTTGCCGGTCCTTGTATTTGTATTTGTGACTGGAACCCAACATCACCATCTCTGTTCTTACTATGCAGTGTCCACAAAGATAGACTCAGTTGCACTACTCATATAAACATTTTGTTCAAAATCTCACATGAAACAAAGTGGGATCGATGTTCTAAGTGCACAAATATATCTCAATAAAATTGGAGATTTATTTATTTATTATTATTATTATTATTATTATTTGTTTTGCTTTTCAGGTTTGGAAGATGAGGGACCTGAAGATGGAAATGAACAAGCCACCTGCAGGTGGGAGTGGGAATTGATAAATGGTGGACTTATTGGCTTCCAAATCATTCAATTCGAAATGTCATTGGAAAAAACTGCAACTTAAAACAGTAGGAACCCCCTTTAAATTAGATGGCCAATTTTGACTAAATTATAACTCCTTGCAGACTTGAACCTCTCTAAATGAGAAAAAATTATAAAGTATAATCGATATACCGACACGTGGTATAACCAATCAAACGTGTAAAGATATTATTGAACGATGCGTTTATATTAGTAGGGTATAGTATCAATAATATCCACTCATATTATAACACATAGACTGGTTATACCATATGTCAATATATCGGTTATACATAATAATTTCTCGAGTTGGGAGTGAACCCCCTACTCTCCCCCCCCCNAGTTGGGAGTGAACCCCCCCCTCCCCCCCCCCCCCCCCCCCAAACCCACGAACAAAACTAATAGATGGATCGAATTCTATAAATCTCTCTCTATAAAGACTACAAAATCAATTGAACACAACCAAAATTCTTACATCATTCAGAATCAGAATCTGGATCGGTATCCACAATATCCGGAAATGGGTCCATATCTGAATCATCATCCATTTCAGATGCAAATCCTTTGCTCTTCTCAGGATTTGAAGTTGTAGCAGATTTGTCTCTGCCAAGAAACTCATTGCCTTTAGCCACCAGAACATCCTGGCCGGAAACCATACTGCTGCCTACTTGATCTGATGGACCACTTCCCAAAGCAACCTTCCCAAGCACTTCTTTAGTAGCAGTAGTTGCAGCAACTGAGAGAACATTTGGAGACAAGGAATCCTGAAATTGCACTATGGATTCTAGAAATTGGTGGGATTCAACCATATTTTCAGCCCCATTGCCTCTCATCTCGACATCCTCAGTGGTTGCTGCAAGCTCCTGTTCACTTCCCGCTAGAGTTTCTTTACTAAAGGGACCATCTACACAAAGCCCTTTATCCCAATGAACTGTTAGAGTTTTGGATGGCTCTCCAGTCAGCATAGTCTTGCCTAGGTCACTAACTGGTGCTTCCATTTCTTTACTATTTGCAAGCCAGCTATCATACAGGTCATCATGATCCGAATCAGGAGCATCATGCACCATTCCCTGTATGTCACTTGAAAATGGGGTTCTGTGCTTTAGACTTCCGGAGTACATATTTTCTGGGAAATTATGAACTCTATCAGACATGCAAGTTGCATTGGAGAAATCTTCCAGTGGGAGGGCCCTGGGATGTATAAGCACCTCTAAGGCTAAAAGAGCATGAGCACAAAATTCAGCAAGTTTGGTTCTAGTTTCTTGCTTGCCTGCACAAACCACTTTCATGTTATTACAACAAATGGGAAAATACAGTACAAGAAAAAAGAAAGTTGTGATAGAAAAATTGAATTAAAGAAAATTAATTGTATTACATGATGAGCTTTTTGGATCTACATTCAAGCAGGTAAGGTAGCCATTTCCAAAGAAAAGGGGCGGAGCAAACATGCATGACAAACAGCATAGCTTTTAATAAATTGGTGAATATGTCATTTATAAGTTATAACCCTTTCACCTTCCCTAGAATGATTCTGATTAAAGCATTATGATTTAAGATAGATATTTGTACTTCATAGACATGTCTTTCTTTTGCAGAATGATGTCTTATGCTTGTCTTTGAATTTTAATTTGTAGATTTAGACAAGGGTCGTAGTCTCTTACTCTGTAGTTTTCCACTTGGGATTAATTAAGTGTTATTAAAGAGGTGTAAATCCTTCCTGCAGATTAGCAGTTAGGTTGTAATAACGGGGAAGAGTCCACCACCATCAGTTTAAGTTCTCTCCGGAGGTATTTATCCTCTTTTTTCTTTCTCCCCCTATATTTGTCTTTGAATTTGATATTGTTTGGTGAATCCTGCCACTTCAGAAAATACTTGTATTTTTCCATAAATGCTTATTTGTTGGTGCTGATAGTTCCACAAGATGATCAAAATGAAAAAAAAGAAAGATTCTACATATTCCAGAAGGAATTACCTCTACGAAAAAGATCAAGACCCTGGGCTAAATAAGGGGGCCGGACACGAGATGAAGAAAGGAAAGAAGCCAAAAGTGCACGTAGTGCTGCAAGCTGCATATCACTCCATATATCAGTAGGTTCATTCGGCTGGTAAATGTTTCTGTTCTCACCCGCCCATCCCCCTTTCAAAGAATTTGTAGCTATGTTTAGCAGAAGAAGATCAACATCTGATCGCCATCCTTCAGATTTCAATGCACCACCCTGTTCGAAAACAATAGAACATTTTATCACTCATTAGTAGTCCCCTTTGAAGTCAGAAAAAATGATCCAAAAGTAGATCGGGAACACATGAACTGTGAAAGACCACACCCCTGTTCTATTAGGGCGGAGAAAAGGACAAAATTTGGCCACTTACAATAAATTTTCTAGCTAAAGAAAATAGAAGTACCCAATAAAATCAACATGCTGGATGATTAATAAGTAGCAAACAGTTGGATATGAGGACTCATTTTTGACAATTTTCAGGTACATTTTCACCCTCTAAAGCAACAAAACAATATTTATGAACTAAAGCCATAATGATTATAGTATAGACCTACAATTCCCTACCCTCCTTAATGGTACTTTTCCAACTAAAGAAATTATAGAAATTCTTGAGTTAGAGATATATCAGCTATAGAAAACAATTGGACAGAACTATTCACATGGAAAATGAGAGAGCAAATAACAACTACCCCATATGAAATAGATGAGAAGGGAGAGGGAAGAGAGAGGACAGAGAGAGAGATTATAACCAAAAACGAAAATCAGAACTGCAGAGCTCTTCAATATTGAGAAACTTGTTCATGGACACAAATGAAATCAAGTTAACAAAGTAGTTCTACTATCATGATTTTAATAATAATATTTTCTATTTGAATAGAATGTTAAACCATTATTTTTTCCTCTAGTGACTTTTATGTTAAACCATCAGATAAGATTCTTACTTATATCCACCAAATGCTAGTGAAAAAAGTTGCAGAATTTGATGTTAAGAAGTTCAAGTAATTGAAGGGGTTCAAGAAAGTATTATGCAGATTGTTTATGAGAAGATTCAAGTTAAAAAAAAAAAAAAAAAATTATGCATGATTTAGTTGGTTGCAAATAATTTATTTATGAACCAGATAAAGAAATATTTCTTGAAGATCACAGCCTGTACAGATCAGGTTTTTCACAAATGAAATATTGTCTTTAATCAAAGTATTGGTTGTTCTCATAGTATATCAGGCTTTTTGCAGAATTTCCTTCAGAAATCTAGGCTCCAACAGCAATTCGAGTATCACCAGTCTTCTACTTACTGTGTAAGAGGGACTTTACTATTTTATATTTACATTAATTCTTAAAAACCTGATCCAAGACCATGAGAGTAAACATAAATTGCAAGCACAAAGTTGCATTGACCCAACATTCTCTACAAAGACACGTGGAGTAAACATACCACAGTGAGAAGAGCTTCTAATGCCTCAAGTGCAGCTATTTTCACGGCAACGGATGCATGGTTCTTGGGGGTTCCCACCTCCAAACTACTTGTGTTATGCCACTCGAGAGATCCAATCGAAGTTCCATGCTTCCTCTTTCGATGGTTAGGTTGTGGTGTTTGAAGCAATTCTTCAGCAGGGGTCTTTGAGTTTGCACTACAAGGTGCACCACCACTCTCACTGACAATGGGATTCAAATCAACAAAAGCACTGTTGGCAACTTCTTGTGCAAGGCATACTGCCATCCCTGATAAGGATATGGCTCCCAATTAATAAAACTAAAAAGTGACTTCCAGGAGAAAGACACTAAATGGTAATAGAAATAAAGGCTGGGAGAAAGCTCTATGCCAATTTCCAAAAAAATAGTTATCTTAAATATAAGAAAGCATGGATTGGAGTACCCGAAGACCATGGCATACCAGAAGTAAAGAACACAGTTGAAAGGTGACTGACTCAAATGATAAGCAAAATAATACATATATATGCACCAGTTTATAGTCTAGAAGGTACATCTGTTTTTAAATTTATCATAAGTTGAGACAAGGACAGAGTCCACAAACCTTTTGCTTCTCACTAAAACACATGAAACTCCAATACCTCTCTCTTTTTCTCTCACAAAGGTACATGAGAACTTGGCAATCTCTGTACTACATAAAATACATACAACTATCACACTGGGGTTATCTATTTTGTGCATGGTATCTCATAACAAAGAATTTTACTGGAAAATAGGAAGATAATTTATTTAGTAAGTTACTACATAATTTTCCAACGTTTGACACACATTAAAAAAAAAAAATACATACTTATATATATAGTTATTCCCTAATAAGATCCTTCAAAAAGAAACCTATTTCTCAGCCGTTTCATCAGATAAAGATGATTGATATTATGATATACACAGTGGTAAGATGCATTTTAACCATCCATAACTGATTCAGCAAATGAAGAACATGTCCTTATTTGAGAGCTGTAATAGAGAATAATTATATATAGAAGTGCTCACCTAAGGGAGTTACTTTGAGAGACAAGTGAGGGGCAATATATCCAGCCCGTGAATTTAACACAATTGTTAAAATTTATAAACATTGGAGTGAACCTAGCCCTTAGATACATTGTCCCTCACTTGTCCCTCAAATTAAGTCTCTTAGGTTAAAATTTCTGTAATTATATATTATAATGCATTCATGCAACTTTTATTTGAGTACAACCCTTGTTTTATAGCCCCTTGCTTGTACCCTGAGTTGTTTTTCTTGTAGATAGCAACTATTTTGTATACTAAATTGGTTTTTTAGTAAACAGCAATATATGGTTTGACAATTTGACTCTTCAATTTCAAATTTCAGGAAAGCAAGGTATCCGCTAGGAGATAGCTCCAGTCCACTAATATGAGCAGACAAGGAAAGTTATTAGACATGTGTCGCACAAGATAGCCAAGATCTATATGAAGAGGTAATGCCTCACACAAGAAGACCACATCTGGTTTATTTCTAATTTTTCTCAAATGAATCACTTTGTTTTGTAACAAGGCTGTGTAGATTAATTAGTTCCTTTATAGAAGGATTAGGATTTCTGGTCTAGTCAACATATCTTGATCCATCCTTGTCTTTGCAATATGGAGCTATTATCTAACAGGGAGGTTTTTATTCAGCAGGACTAAAATAAGATTGAACATATATTTTCTGAATTTACTGCATACCGACACCCATGGATATCAGAAAAATCCTTGTAATTGAGTAGACCTTTATTCTCAACTCTGGCAATGCACAACTCTTTAAAAACACAGAAAGCAGGCGCACTATATATGCAGCATGTGGTAAAAGTTGACTGCAAGGAAATTAATAAGATGGTCAGAAAGTTAGCATACTACGAAGTCAAGAAATGGAAACGAAATAGAGAATGGAAACATGTCTAAAGCATATACAAGGTGCAAGAATTAGAACCTATAAAGGAAATCTCTAGCATTAAGGACTAGGCATATTAAACTCATATCCAAGGGGAGACTCATATCAAGCATCCTTAAATATCACAAGTTCAAGAAGTAAGCAACACCTATTAACCAAGCGTTCTCTTAAGCAACCTAATAACCAAAACCAAGTGTTCTCTTAAGGAAGACATTATTTTGTTCTACGAAGAGATGTACCTTGACCAGGGAAAATAAAATAATGGCATTACTGAATGTGAGATTGATCTACAATTGATTATTTGTTTCTTTGGACTTTATCCAAATTTTTGGGATTCCCCATTTTGGTAATCTTTCTTCTTCTGCCCTTCTGCAAGTGCAATGCTCACATTGTCTGGCATTTTTGGGGCATGCTTTGACATGAGAGAGGTGCTTAATGGCTTAAAGCGTCTAAGCTTGAAATACATTATCAGGCACATGCAAGATCAACTCAAGCTTTTGGGTCAATGAATTATCCAATTTCTTTCATTATTTCCTTGTTTTTTTGGTCAACTTGTCAAAAAATGAGTTCAAACTATCCACATTTCTACAATATCTGGAAAAAAGTCACAAACAGCAGGTCCCTGTTCAGAAAATGTTCGGGAAACATTCAACTCCGTCGAAGTAAAAACCCATAGAGACTCGTCTCGGAAATAACAAGAAAACAAATTATAAAAAATGTCAGAAAAGATTTGTGTTGAACAGGGGCATATGGTGTAAGGAGTTTTTCAATGGCTAAACAGCTCTGTAATGAAAGAATTATAGAAAACTTGGATAGTCAGGACAGCATTATAACATTAAGATACATGAAATAGATAATAGAAGATAGATTACCTGCGCGCACCCTCTATGATTGCAGTGAGGAGTTCCAGACTATTCGAGTGCAAAAGTGGAAGTTCCGAACAAACGAACTCTTGCTGCATGGCAGTCATAAAGGGCAGCAGGGAGTGTGGCAAGGAGCCATCCACAGTCAGCACTCTCTCAATAAGGACTAATAATGAGCGAATAGGAGCAGTCACCTATTAGTCAAAACTCATTAGATCCCTGTAGAATATTACTTCATTTACATTGTTGATAATATACATAAAAAGAGAATTGGAACCTGAACTATAAAAAGTGCATTCACTATATACAAGCTCCTTCTATTGAGGTATACCTCAACTTATTTATGTTGAGGTATGACTTTGTTGGGGCCCACAAAGTTAGATAGGCAAATGATTTCCGATTTTGGCTAATTTTTTGCAAAGATGATCTATTAATGGAAATGTAAAAAATGAATAGTTCGGATCACCACAAAACGACTCGTGTGGGCCCCAATAGGGTATACCTCAACATAAATAAGTTGAGATATGCCTCAACATAAATAAGTTGAGATATACCTCAATAGAAGGAGCTTGTCACTATATATATATATTTTTTTTTTTCTCTTTTTCATAGAAAGCATCAGAAGATAGCTAAAAAAAATTATAGAACACCACCTGGACAGGGTATGAACTTGTTAGCATTGTACAGCAGCAACCCATCAGCGCAGAGACACTGGACATTAGCAAACGCTCAGAACTCTTTTTTGCCTTCGCTGACGTTTTTTCTGAAAATGTAGGTCCCCCTAAGGGAGGAGGAGGATCTTTTCCTGGGGGAACCAAATATGTAATAACTTCATGACGCTTATTTTCTGCAATACAAGTAAATAAGCATGTCAATTATTTACCTTAAGACCAGCACCACCAAAAAAAAACATATATAATATCATATTGCAATGTACCTTCCTCAAAACCCTGGAAAACATCATTCAGGTGACCATTAATCAAGAATAAAATCTTCTGAATCATTAAGCACCAGCTATCCTCATCTCCTCTTGATTTTGGTAGCAATGCCAGGCAATGAGCAAGTTTCTGAAAGTTGAATACCAGAGAGAAGTTATTATTGTGCATGTCACAATTTGGTTGATTACTAAGTTACTACTATGCCAGAGAGCTATATCAATCAAACAGGACTTTACCTTGAGCATATTAACACTGCATTTTCCCGAAAGAATTTTTAACGCAATAGCATCTTCGACCTGCATGAAACATATAGCAAGCCAGATATAATGTTTTTGTGAGAATGTCAATACCTAGTGTTGGGCCAAATAGCATGGAGTCCTACGTGGAGAATATAACGTTATTGATATGAACATTATTTCCATTAAAATTAAAATTCTCTAGCATTTTTTCATGTAGAAGCTACAGTCAAAGCAGATCAAAAGTTGTTCACCTCCATGATTTCATTAATTAGGCTCAACCAAAATAAACAAGGACACAGCAAGGAAAAATAAACTACGACCACAACAAAAACAGAAACAGAACCACCAAATGTTACAAACCAAACACAGGAGCACCAAAATCACAAAAGATCCATTCAATACAACACTTCACTCCAACCACGGAGGAAAACACTATGAGGGATCTAAAGTGCTTGGACAACAAAGCCCACAGCAAGGATAAGAATCTAGCCCTGTCCCAAGTTAAATCCACCTCCTCCTCATTATCTTCAAAGAGACCCTTTAAGAAACTCAGATAAAGCTCAACAAATGGAATTATAAAGTTATGAACCATGTTGAAGTCTATCACAATAAAGTTTTCACACAATCCACCTATCAAATGTGGTTTGCATTTAAATATACTTTGGCTCCACTTTCCAGTTTGTAATCTATAAAAGTCATGATATATTACAAATGTATATAACTGTATGTTTACTACCATCCACATAAAACTATTTGGTGATATATATTTGTACTTCACCGAGTACAATACCAGTATGGAAGTCAGAATTTCTGAAATGAAAGGACAAGGAACTTACACTGTCATAATGAGATTTGATGGAAAATGGAAATAAAGATATAATGGCGCATAACAATCGAACCGCTCCTTCCTGCATGTAACACAACAAGACCACATTATGCACAGATAACTAACATCAATGGAAAGAAAATATATTATCCTCACTCAATTCTGCATTCTACTGAAGTAAAATACAATATATTCACAAGGCACTATCGTAGACCAGCTTATCTCTGGCCACATTCAACAAAGATAAATAGAATTGTGTGTGTTGGCAACCCCCACCCATTCTTTCTCTGTGTGTGTTCCCTAGTTTCTCTGTGTGTGTGCATTGGAAATAGTACAAATATTCATATTTGGAATTCAAGGTGCTATACTCTACATTTATCATGATATACTTAATTTTGAATGTAATGTGCCGTATCCAAACTTTAACGGCTGTAAAAGACAGTCATTGTTTTCATCACGATATTTTCGCATTAATCTACATCACTGACTATACACAATATAACTATGATACACCAATGGCAATAGCCTATACACCGAGTAATGGCATGATTATCGCAGCCTTTTGCTTCCACTCCTGTATATTAACTAAGAAATAAAAAAAATTTGCAAAACATGACTAAGACCACTTACAACAACATCGAATGCTCTATTTCATATTTAGATGTAAAATTCAATAAAACAATTTAAGTAAATTAGGAAAAAGCCACAAAAATTGTAAGTGTCACTCATAAACCCATATAAAAGATCTATTTATTTTTAAGCCACACGGAGTGGCTTAAAACTAAAACTAAAACTAAACTTTTTTCCTGACGCAGTATGTAACTCTCACAGAGTTACACTTTATTTTGTTATGATGCAGTATGTAACTCTTGTAGAGTTACACTTCATAATTTCGTAGAATTACACTTTGTTGAATGATGTAGTATTGTTTTAAGGTTTAAGCATTTCAAGTTTAGGTTTTATGATTTCATATTTAGGGTTTTAGTGCTTTAGGCCTAAATTCTAAAGACTATACCATAAACCTTAAGCTCTCAAAAGAATTCAAAAATTAATTTAACTAAAACTTGGGCATGCTTGAGTTTGAATAGTATTGAATGCTCCATACTTGATTTTTCTTGAATTGTGGCTTAAAAATATATATTGTGACTTAAAAATAAATAGATTAGAAGTTTGGGTTTATGACTAAAAAAAGTTTTATGTTGTGGCTTATTAATAAAGAACTCAAAATATTTTTACCAGGAAAGGAATCCTTGACGGCTAAAGAAAAGTGTGTGGATTAATATATATTATTAGAAAAGAAGATTAAGCAACTTACCCAAACAACCTCCGAATGATCATCATCTAACAACTTCACAACTGGTTGAATAAGTTTCCCTGCATGGGCAGTTCCATCTTTTTTCACGGTTGGAAATCCACCCAACCTAAAAAAGAAAAAAGAAAATAGCTTCACAATTGAGGACCTAGCACTGTCACTAACTTATATAGCCTTCAAGCACTATAGATAAACAATGAAGGTTACAACTTGTAGTATAGAATTGTGAATGTCTATCATGATTAACTAGTAACATGGTATAAAAAAACAAGATGATGGATGTACTTCCAAATGAAAATTTTAGGTTACTAATGCTTCACATTCTATCCAATATTTCGCTTTTCTTAACAGTTACATACAATTCAGAACATACATGCTGATTAGTTTTATTTGACATAAGTAATATCACCCTTTAATACAAATTGATAAGAGTTAAATTCCACCACAGCATCAAAAAGAAAAATTTACTGGCATGTCTCTGTGTGTATGCGCAATGTGTATGTGCCTATGTGTGTGTGTGTGTGTGTGTGTGTGAGAGAGAGAGAGAGAGAGAGAGAGAGAGAGAGAGAGAGAGCTACTTGATTCAGACCTAAGAATCTGACTATAATAAAAAAAAATTCATGCACTTCTAGTGTGCCTTGTTACACAGTTACATATTTGTGTCTGTGTGTGAAGAGAGCAGTTACACGCCATGATATACAACCTTGTGAGGAGATCTGATATTGAAGCACAAGAGGCAACCTTCACAAATTGAGAAGTTTCTGGAGACTGTTTGGAAAACAAAATACAGCATTAAAGTTAATTTCAAAGATCATTATAAACGAAAAGGGGGAAGGAAAGATAGTTTTTATATATTTTATAAAATCAATTTTATTTACAATCAACAAAACAGAAACAAAACCAGAAGTTCAAAGAAAAGAAAAAGCTGCAGAACAGCATCAAAACTATACAATTGCAGTATAAGGTATTCCAAAACTCCAAAAATGAAGCACAACGAAGGGTCCACGTGATCCAAAATGTCAGGGTGCACAGAGAACCACATATTGAGCACAGAACCACGGTCACCATAACCATATCATCAATTTAAATGAACCAACAGGTTCATTATAACCAGATTTATACAGATTCAGGTCAAAGGAGATACCATACAGGTGATTGATAACAGTAGCAGAAAATAAGTTTACCATGCCAGATTTTGACATCTATGTAACATTTTAAAGCCCCTGGACGAGTCATGTGAGGACCAATCATATCTAAAGCAAGGCTAGTAGATCTGAAAATACATTGAGATCATATTGCTCCACTGAGGATCAGAACCACCGTTGGCAAGGGCATTTTGGGTGTGATTTTTGAGAGTGTTGTATCTTATGCTTTTTTTACTAATTTAAGAAGCAATAGTTTTTCCATTTACAAACATGTATAACCATAATATAATGATTATTCCACAAATAAACATTTGTTTGGGTACCTGAATATGTGATAGAAGCTTCTGGAACCAAACAGAGTAAGATGCCAAGAAACGACTGGAGCTGCATTCCTGACAAGTCAACCCCAGCAAACAAATTCCTGCCCAGCATTTATCTGGCTAAAACAGAAGAATACGATCAAATGGATTAGCATTCAAGGAAGATCAAGCAAACTCTTTGTAGAATACAAAAGGATAGTGTCTTTCTTTCCCTCGCCCTTACATGGTGTGAAACTGCTAATTATGCCTCCAGTGATACTAAATCTCCTATCTACAATCACCATTGAAATCTTACATGTGAAGACTAGACATTTAATTATGTCAATCCCACTTCTTCTATAGAGTTCAGTAAAAAAACAATTTTTCAGAAATGATATGTGATTGTGTGGTTCCTTTTTTAGCGTTTTCCTTCTTAAGTAAGCCATTTAAGTTCTCTCACAGCTCAAATATTTTATTTAAAATAATGTACTGATCTATCATATGTAATAAACTTTTCCATATTAACCTCCTCAAAGAGACCCTTCAATTCAGTAGACCCAATTCTCACACAGAACCCAATTTTTCCCTTAATTTGCTTTGTATATGTCTGTGTACACACAGTATTTGTTAGTGTGTCTACGAACTTGGGTCATGTTCAATCCACTTGAGCTTGGCTTTCAAAAAGAAAATATTAACTAAAAAATAATAATAATAATTTTCATTTCCTTGGTTTTTCAGATTTTCCTATAGTGCTAAACCCACGTTTCAATTAGCTCAAGAAACCAGAATTTTGAAAAAAAAAAAAAAAAACATGTAACTTCAAATAAATGCAGTTTTCCTAGAATTAATTGGTACATACCATATCATTGGAAAGGAGCAGCAACAAGCGGTCGACCCAGGAATCAACAGCGGATCTCCAATTATTGATTAGCTTTTGGTCAGTCGGATCTTGTACAGACTCGTAGAGGAGTTTGTGGGTTTTGATCATGTACACTATCCTCGACAGCTCCAAGGAGCCCCCAAACAGGTGCTTATCGTCGGGGACATGGTCTCTGATGAGTGTTTGCAGCAGCCGAGGCCTCAGAGCGGCATCGTACATGTTCTTGATATGGTCGAAGGCCGCCATTGGATCCCAAGCTTAAGCTCTGGAATAAAACAGACAGAGAACTGAGGGAGTTGATGTTTATAGATTTTTTTATTTGGTAAGTAGGGTTTATAGATATTTTTTTTTTTTTTGGTAAAGTAGGCCTTAAAGATTGATTGTTAAACCCTGAAAAAAGCTGTATTATGATTTTTCTTTTTCCTATGGAAGCTATAATGGGATTTTTTTTTTTTTTTCCATTCAATATTCATTCAAGTAAAAAAACCACAACAGTACATCCCTCAAAAAAAAAAAAAAAACACAAATAATCAAAGATCACATGATTCTAGTGATACATCACGTTTAACATCACTATTGTAGTTAACAATCATTTAGATTTTAGCCAAACACAAATAACCAAAGATCACGTGATTCTAGTAACACATCACGTTTAACATCACTATTGTAATTTAAAAAATAATTAACCTTTTAGCCTTTAACAAAACTAAACAGGTAATCAAAACCACCTGCAATGTCCACCAAGGTTCTCAAACGCAAAAGCATAAGGTGAGGCGTTTCCGGTCACAAAATATAATTAAAAATTAATAATATGGTTAAAAGAGGGAGGCGCTATTGACACTCCCAAATGTCATCATATGCACACCTCTTTTATTTTTTATTCTTTTTATTTGATTTTATTAATTTAAATGCCTAATTTACCTCAAATAAGCTTTAATATTCTATTATTATTGCAAAAAAAAAAAAAAAAAAAAACAACAACAACAACAAAAGAAAAAAAGAAAAAAAATTCTTGATACAAGAGGAAAAAACAAGCGCTGATTCTTCAACCCGTAAGATTTAGAACTCTAGATGGTTCACTCTATCATCAACCCAACAACACTGCCATAGTTCAACACAAGCCCCTATGGCCAGATTTATTAAACTGAAAAATAAATATAACTGACTAAAATAATGCAACTATGTAGTACCCAATATCCTCTTCCATACTTAAGTTTAACAATGTTGGAAATTCAAATATTAAAAATATAAATCATGGGAATCAAATTATTCAAAAAAAAAGAAAAAAAAAGACAACATTTCCCAAATTTACAATACCTGATGAAACTTCTATTACTCATTTTCAAATCCCCAACTGCAGCAGGACCTCCTGCCCCTCCAAATACATCCACCACCACCACAAACACTTCTATTACTCACTTTACAACTTCATGATAGTTAATTGTTCAATCACAACCTACCAAAAAAGAATAAAAGAATGCCCACTGTACAACCAAATGCGCCCTAAGTTAGCAATGTAAAAATTTTATTTTACATTTTCATTTCTATTTTTCCAAAATAGCCTTTCATTTATCTTATTAACTAAATTTTGTCTGCACAAAGAATTAATTCAAACTTTATAACAGTTAAGCCTTTATTACTATTACTTTTCTATAATAAAGATAAAAGTAAAGATAAAGATAATTATAGGCTTATTATAGGATAAATAAATAAATAAACCACTGCATGATGCATTTCTGTAAATTTTGTGGGAAAAAAAAAAAACTAGTCTAACGTCACAAGTTACAGAACCAGATAATTTAGCATTACCCATTAACAATTTTGTTTATATAATTACCAAAAAAAGTGCTAGACAACCAGAAAAGATAGGCAATAAGCTTATAGCTGTAAAAACAAAAACAGAAGAAAATCCCGAACTCAAATGTGAAAGAGGAAGAGGAAGAAGAAGTACCTTTTGGCCGTTTGAGAGCAGTCAGAGCAAGATTGGGGTTTTGGGGGGAACTGGGAATTGTGGGAGTGTGGAGGGAGGCTCGGGTGAACAACTCAACAAGAATGAAAAGGTTTGAAGAGGAACTTGAAGGGTCTGATGGGCTCTGCTGGGCTCACGTATGGGCTGCTGGATAGTGGAATGTGTTAACAAAAATGCTGGAGGGCATTAGGGCTTAGGATGATGGGTTAAAGCCCAATAGGCCACCCAAAATCCATCACTTCATAAACAATGCATGCCTATGTGAAAAAAATGTAATTCTATGAAAATAAAATGTTCTCTAGGTGCCCACATTCTCTAGACTTTCATGCTCATTTTAAAATTGTTTTTTGTAAGCCTCTGAAAAATTTTCTAAATTATTTGGAGTCACTTAAATTTTTGGTGGTTTATTGAAATTGGAGTGAATTTTTTACAATTCATTGAAACAATTTGACCTCCTATTTGACTAAATTCGATGTCTAGGGTTTGGCTACTCTGTGTAGTTTATGGTTTTTCAAATTTTTTTTTCACTAAGGATATAATAGGTAGTTTGGCCGAGAATGGATAAGATGGTCTGAATAGCTGCCCTCTTTGTTTTGATTTGTTATTTGGTTGGTTGTGCATTGTTCCCTTTTAGGCCATCCACAGTGGTGAGAATGAGAGTGAGAGTAAGACATGGCCTGAAAGTGAGTTTTTGGCCTAAAAAGTGATTTTTTGTCCTCAGAGTGAGAGTGATATGTGCTGAAGCTGCAGTAGTGCTGAGAGTGAGAGTGAGAGTGAGAGTGAGAGTGAGAGTAATGTAATTGTATCTAATTAAATTAAGCCTAAGTTAGATTAAATTATAGTTAAGTTATAATTTATAGTTTAAATATTTATAAAAATTATACCATTAGTTTTATTTTAAAGAGATCTTTAATATAAGGTCAATATTGACTATATTTGGATTTATAATTTTATTACCTAAAATATAAATTCTATATATATTTTGTCACCACCAATACCTTTATTTTAATACCTTTATTTTATTTCAACATAAAACAAGAAAACAATACCTTTATTTCATTTCACCAACATAAAACAAGAAAATTTAAGACAAACACAAATAAATATAAACAAATAAAACAAAAAACAAACACAAACAAATACAAAACGACAGCCACAAATACAAACACAAACAAACACACAATGGTATTGGAGACATCTTCAACATTTCGGCGTTCATCGCCGGCGTCGGCGTCGTGCTTGGTCACGACTTCTTTCTCGCGTCCAAAGGTGCTGGACCAAATCATTCTTCAGTTGCTGGTGGAGTGCTGTTGACCGTATCAACCTAACCCAGTAAAGCCGTTGTTCTAAAAGAATTGGCTAATAACTTTGGTCTTCATCATATGGTTCAGTGTCATACTGTGCCACAGCCCGGGAGATCCTTTCCTGAACGTGGTCAATGTCATCGTCTGATTCATCATCCTCGTTCTCTGGACGCTCGTCCTCAATGATCATGTTGTGCAAAATTATGCATGTCTTCATAATATAGCCCAGATCATTGGCTTTCCATCCTCTGGCGGGCTTTTTTAGAATCTCTCATCTAGCCCTCAGAATCCTGAACGCCCTCTCGACATCTTTCCGGTAGGACTCTTGATATCTTGCAAATAGTTGACTTGCCTCTCCTACCGGATTCGTTATTGTTTGTATAAGCGTGGCCCATTTGGGGTAGATTCGGTCCACTAAATAATACCCTATTGTGTAGTCATTGCCATTAACCTTATACTTGATCTGATGGTTTCGCATATGCTCCTCATCATCAAAAAGGTGTGAGCCATCCAATACGTTGATGTCATTGTTGCTCCCTGGAAAACCAAAATTGGCATGCCAAATCCACGTGTCGTACCCAGCAACTGCCTCTAATATCACAGTTGGGGTGTGATAATGGCCTCGATATGCCCCTTGCTGTCTTACTGGGCAATTTTTTCATTCCCAATGCATGCAATCTAGACTCCATAGCATATCTGGGAATCCTCTTTTTTTAACCTTACGCAATAGCCGTTGAAGATCGGCCACTGTTGGTGTGGGGAGGTATTCCGCTCCGTACACCTCTGGAATAACTCTTATGAACTTCTTGAATGACTCCAGCACTGTGGTTTGGGCAATTTGGAAACCCTCGTCTGGGGCATCAGCCGAGTACCCAGCGGAGAGCATTCTCATGACCGAAGTCAGCTTTTGCTCTAGCGTGCAGCCCCATCTTCCAGCAGCGTCTTGTCTTTGTTGGAAGTAGTCATCTTTGTTGCACACATCTTGCATCATCTTTAGGAACAGTGATTTCTTCATCCGATAGGGCCGTCGGAACATCTCTTCAGTATATCTTGCTACAGGGTCGAAATAGTTGCTCATAATAAGACCATGGCCTAGTTGTCGGTCTCGAGGGATATATCGTCATGGTTGGGATGTGCTTCCATGTATTGGCCTTCTTTGACTTCGTTGTGTATATCGTCGGTAAGCAGCCATGGCACACGCTGTCATATTTGCGAGCTGGTCATCGTACATGTCTAGTTGTGCCTGAAACATCTCTTCATCTGAATCATAATCGTTGGGGGTTAGACATCCTAAAGTCGAGTGTAAACGAATTTTATGCAATTACTAAACATGGTGAATTGGTGAAGGCACTACATGGTGAAATTTATAGACTATGTGTGATAATGTAAACGAATCAGAATTTTATCATCTTGGAAAGTTAAACGAATCAAAATCTTATCATCAGTCATAATAGGCTATCTTATCATCTTGGAAAAGTAAAGGAATCCGAGACATATTTAATAAAAGGGTATTTTATTTTAATTCATAATAAAATGCATACATAAAGTACACGACAAACATAGTTGGAAAAACAATGACTCATCAGTCATATTGTGAAAAGTCAGTGTTGGGGAAGTACCTTCCCGAGCTTGACGTGCCCTGATTGGCCTCGTTAGCAGCACTTGCATTCACCTTGCCAAAATTTCACGTTGTCGTGCCTCCCAAAACGCTCGTTGTTCTCTATGCATGGTGGTGAGGTCATTGCCCATGACCTCATAATCTTGCTGCTTTTGTTTAAAATCGGTGTGCTCTTTGATCAATCGGTCGCGTGAAGTAGCTATATCCTTCTGCCCTTAGCAAAGAAACCTGATACTATCGGCAATGTCATCATCGTTAGTATCAACTTGTTTGGCCCTCTTGGAGTTGTTTCTGTCAGGTGGCCTCGGGCCCCTACCACTAAGTGGTTGAAAGGCCGGGGCATCCTCATCCGCGCTCAATTGAACCGCTTCAGCTTCTGTATCTTCTTCAGTGGGGGTGTCGGTTTGTGCATGTTGCCACTTCACAAAGTGTCGCATCTTAGCAAAACAATGGTGTCAAGCAAAAGGACGATTTCCCGAATTTGTTGCTTGGTATCGTGCGTTGGCAAAGTTCACATAGTAATATGAAAACAAATTAATGAATTATAAATGGTACACACATATGTGAATTAACTAGCAAAAAAAAAGTATACACAATTTGAAATATAGTACACACATATTGATCAAACATAAATATGTGAATTTAATTATCAAATATATTTGAGTTTAACTAGCAAAAATAAAGTACACACAATTTGAAATATAGTACACACAAATTGATCAATCATAAATATGTGAATTTAATTATCAAATATATTTGAGTTTAACTAGTAAAAATAAAGTACACACAATTTGAAATAGAATACACACATATTGATCAAACGAAAATATGTAAATTTAATTAACAAAAATATTTGATAATTCTCTAGCAAAAAAAAAAAAGTACACACATATTGATTAATCATAAAATATGTGAATTTAATTATCAAATATATTTGAGTTTAACTAGCAAAAATAAAGTACACACAATTTGAAATATAATACACACATATTGATCAAACGAAAATATGTGAATTTAATTAATAAAAATATTTGAGTTTAATCAACAAAACTCACAGTATCAATTTGATTTTGCCCGCTAGTGCGTGATCGTTCGACCGCCAAGATACATTTATGATATTTCGAGGTGACTTGCCCTATTTTCTTGAAGTGAACCATGACCACCCCAATTTGTCGCCCATTCCTCACGGCGAGAGGATATCTCTGAATAAATTGATCGTACACTTTATTCCAAAATTTAATGTTTCTTTGATTAGATCCGATTTCACAATCTTCTGAATTTTCTATCCAAGCTTCAACAAGCGCTACCTCTTCTTCATTGGACCAATTCTTTCTCTTTGCATTTTCCATGATTGAAAAAAAAAAAAAAAAAAAATTTCTAGAAAAAGTAAGGTGATTTGAATAGATTGATAAAATGAATGAATTGGATAGATAGATGTGTGAAAAAATGAGGTGTGAATGCTCAATTTATAGGAAAAATGATGAAATAGCCGTTATAAATTTTTCATAATTTTTAAATATTTTTTCGAATTTTTTTTGTATTTTTAATTGCATTATAACGGTCAATTAATTGTAGCCATTGATCTCCAACGGATACACTCATCTGAGCCTCCAGACGCTGCCACATGTTGCTGGTTAGGATTTTTTTTTTTAATTGAAACCGGGCTTTATTGGTGACCGTTGATCTGCAACGGGCAGAAGATCGTGGCCACCCGTGTGCGTCAAGCGCGCGTCCCGGCGAGTGGCAGACAGCTGCTGTGGTGAACAGTGGACTGTTGGCCACTTTATTCTCTCCCTCCGCATATACTGATTTGCCCCTGGCTTCTGTCAAAATTCCGAACTCAGCTTCAGCTTTTTGAATTTCTCAAAAGCCCTTCATTGTCTTTTCGCATGCTGGTGGGGCCCACTTAAATAAAAACTCACACACTCTCACTCTCAGCCGGACCTTCCCCTCGCCCTCAACTCAAGCTCTCACTCACCCTCACTCTCATACCTCAAGCCTGTTGTAGACTCCATGAGAGTTTCCTCCCACTCTCACTCTCAAGCTCAAGCTCACCACTATGGAAGGCCTTAGCTCCCTCCAGATTCATATAATCATAGGTCTCATTCTCTAAGTTGTATGACTCTCCCACATAACACCAAGGGTCCTATACATTTCAATCCTTTTTCAACTGACCTATTATGATTTGGATGAATAGATCCTATAAAACCTCCTTTTGTTATCTCCAAAGGCCCACATGGTCCCTTACCTTGCTATTTGAAGGGTATGGTCCTTGAGTGCATTCATGGGTCTCTTCCTTATATTTCTTATACTTCCCCTTATGCAATATTAAGGGTCCTATTCTCTCTTTGCTACCTTCCATGGTCTACATTAGGGCTGGGTAAAAATATCAAAATACCGAAATACTGAAAAATACCGATACTGATATAGAAAAATACCGAAAAGTACCAATACCGAAAATACCGATAAATTTGGTAACAGTATTGGTTTACAAAACCCGGTACCAACGGTATACCGATACCGACCGTATATTAAAAAAATATAATTAAAATAATTCATTTTTATACATTTCTATAACTGGTATACCCTAAATATAAAATACTTAGTATTACCTTTCTATATAATTTAAAATTTTATATAATATATTTCTAATTTTCTATAATTTATATCAAACATATATAAATTTATAAACCATAAACCTATAATTTATTAACTTATATGTTTTTTAATTTATATAATACATTTTTATATAAAAACTAATTAAAAATACTCTAAACCCTAATATTATACTAAATTATAAACTCTATATAGTATATGTAGATGATATCTCATACTAAATTACTAATGTCTATACCCTAATAGTCTAATACTATAAATTTATAATTCATAAATTCATAGTTGGTAACTTAGAGTTTGGTATATAGTATATAGTATAATACTATAATATAGTATAATATGGTATAGTATAGTATAATATGATAATATTAGTAATTTAGTATATTGTATAATATTATATAATAATAATATAGTAAAATATGGTATAATATGGTATAATATATTAATATATATATCAATATGGACTATGGAGTTATGGACTATTTATGATTTATGTAATTACCTTAATCATAAATGTATAATATGGTATAATATATTATTATTAGTATATGGTATTAGTCATTTAGCCTAACGGCCTTATTAGGTATATGACTTATACCATATACCCTAAGGTTTAGAAGATGATATAAATTAAAAAACATGTAAACTATTAAGTTATTGACTATATACTATAAATTATAAAAAAACATATGTAATAAAAATAAAAAACTCCAAACCCGAAAGTCCAAACCTCAATTGAAATTTGAAACCCCAAAATACCCTAAACCCTAAACCCTAAACCCCAAAATCCAAACCCTAAACAAAACCCCAAAATACCTTATTTATTATTTACAAAATAAAACTTTATTTTTATTATTTTTTCTTTTTCTTTCCCCCTAACCCACGTGCCCCCCCTTTCTTCTTTCTTTCTTTTCTTTTTCTTTTTCTTCTTCTCTTTCCTCCCACCCGTGTCTCTTTTCTTCTTTATTTTTCTCTTCTCTTCTCTTCTTTTCCCTTTCTTTTTCTTTCTGTGTGCGACCAGTGGACCACAACCCCTTCTTTTCCTCCCAGCCACACACCCCGCCGCCAAACCACAACCCAAAACCACCACTCGAGACCCACCCGAGCAACCCTCCCCCCTCCCAGCCACACAAATCAACCCACCACCCGAGCAACCCGAGACCCACCCCCAACCCACAACCACTACCCGAGCAACCCTCCTTCCCAGCCACACAAATCAACCCACCACCCGATACCCCAAAACCCGAGACCCGCCCCACCAGTCACCGGAGAAAGAGAGAGGAAGAAAATGGGGGTGGTTTCGCCGATGATGTGCGCCGGAGAAAAAGATCGGGAAGAGAGAGAAGTGAGGAGAGAAAAGAGATAGAATCAGGGGGGTGGGCAACCCGAGACCCACCAGTCACCGGAGAAAGAGAGGAAGAAGATGCAGGTTCTCGCAGGAGATGGGCGCCGGGGAAAGAGATCGGGCAGAGAGAGAAGTGAGGAGATAGAGGAGGGTTGTAGTCGGCACCGCTATTCTCCGACCGATACCGCCACTCTCCGACCGATACCGAAGTGATCGGTTACCGACCCATATCAGTCGGAATTCGGTATGGGTGTTTCGGTACGGTAACTGTACCGAACCTACCCCTAGTCTACATCCTTAATTCCTTATGGCTTCTGTTGAGGATATGTCCCCTATTTATCTCATATTTCATAGGTCCTATATTTTTCTCTCCAAGGTCCCATTTAATTGTGAAATTATGGTCCTACAAAAACCTCCCACTTAATTTACTAATTAAACAGCTAATAAGTGGCCAGTTTTTTAAATTTAGAATTTTATTTAAATGTGTCATTTTAGTACTATTTACCTACATGATATTAGATTGTTTTATTTAGTATTTTATTTATTAAAGAGATATTTTAGGTTGTTATAAAAATATATATATATGTAAACTAAAATTTAGTGCAGTGCACATGATCAAATTTTAGGGATGAAATTGTCATTTTCTCATTATAAAAAAAATAACTAAATAAAAGAAAAAAAAGGGAGGATGCAGAACCCCTCCCTCCCCACCTTACTGTCCCACTCCAGTCAGCAATCTCCCCCCACCACGTTGACAACCCCCACACCTCTCTTCTCTTTCTCTCTTTCTCATTCTCTTTCTATGGGCACGAACACCGTCAGATCCAAGGGGTGTTGATGGCATTTGCGTCAAGTATAAAGAGAAAGACAGAGAGAGAGAGAGAAAAAGAAAGAGAAAGAGAAAGAGAAAGAAAGAGAGAGAAGAGAAAAAGGGTCTCTTACACGGGGTGAGGGGGTCACTGTCGAGAGGGAATGGATGCCGACTGGACTGGGGAAGTGAGGTTGGGTGGGGGTGGGGAAATTAAAGATCTCTGTATCCTCCTCTTTTTTATAGTTTAATTTTATAATTATTTTTTCATATTGGTTGGAGTAAATTTTACCCCTAAAAATGACGGTCGTTTTGATTGAACTAACAATTTATCCTCATTTGAGGCTTACGTTAGGTTTGAGTCATATTTTTTGTCAAAATGAAGGTCGTGTTCTAAATTGAAATTGACCCTAACTTGGAGTCTTTTTTCTAAAGGTTCCCTTTTTCTTTTCCTTACGTAACCATATTGGTCTTTTTTTTTTAGCTAATGATGAATAGTCTATTCTACACTCCTATGTAAAATCAATTCACCCAATATTTTGAATGTTAAAAAGGTCCTACCAATAATAAATAATCCTATGTTTAAAAAGGAGGCACTGAAATTGTCAAAAAGATATGGCATTCTATATATAAACAGGACCGAGCACTAAGTCCTACTTATCAAGCTCTCGGTGTGTCCTCTAATTTTTTTTTCTGCATATTGAACTGATAGCCACTATTTGACAATAACTCTATAGTAACAAATAGTAACAATGATTATCACTGTTGAAATTAGGGTGAATGTGACTCCATAAGTTTGAATTTTGTGTTTATGTTAGTTTATTTAATTTTTTACATGTTTATGTAAAAATAAAAACAAAAGGCATAAACATAAGCTATAAATATGTATATGAACAAGGCATTAACATGATACTCATGCACATGTTAAAAGTTGATAAACCAACATAAAATGCAAAAATTGGACCTTATGGAGTCACATCCATTCTTGTTATATTTGTCATTGGAAAGTTTATGTCAAATAGGAACTATCGCGGCAAATTTGTTGTCGAATAGGATCTATCAACACTGTACAGTTTGTCAATTTGAGCATTTTTTATTAATGTGGGTTTATTTTTCATTAGCTGGACTTTTTTAACATTCCAAAACATTAGGGGGGTTGATTTAATATCAAGGATACTGTAGAATGGACGTACTTATAAATCATTATATGTAAAAAGTTCAGTTTTTTTAACAAACAATTAATAAAAATTGCCAAATCAAAACAATATTCCCCAAAATAAAAAATCATCTCCCAAATTCATAATTCCCAATCACCGCGCCCACATCTCCATCTCTCACAATCCCATCAAATTTTTATATTAAATCCGGAAATTTGAATCTTATTGTAGAGAAAAAATGTTGTCCCATTTGATCACCAATGATTCCATTCCTTTGACCCCAAGCAACAACAACGCGAGGGATTCTGAGAAAGAAGGAAAAGGTGAGATTTCAATTCTCTTCTCCAATTTCACCATTACTTTTCAGGTCAATCAAAGTCAAAAGGTAGAGACCCATTGAGTATATTCTAAGACATATGTAACATCTCAATTGAGTTAAATCCCCTTGGGATTCACCAAAAAAAGTAATTACTCTTCAGAAAAAACCACTGTGAGATCAACAAAGAAGTGCAAGCTCAAAGCAATTTCTTCGAAATCAACAAAGAAATGCAAGCTCAAAACTATTGTGATGTCTGGCAAATTGAAGGTCAAACCTTGATATTGGAAGAAATAACAAAAATTGGTTTGAAAAGTTTTATGGAGGTAAACTGCTTGCATAACGCTATTGAGGGGAATAGATAACCCAGCCCAAAAATGGAACTATCCATATGTCATTTGCTATCTTTGACATGAATTGCAATTTGGTAGTCGAAGAAGAGAGAGAGAGATGGTTATGTTGGTGGTGAATGAGAATTAGCAATTTGGAATTGGAATTGAAAGAGGATTTCTGATTGTGATGAAATTTGTTTTTTGAGACAATTAACGTCTAATTTAACAGAGGTATAACATTGCAATGAATTGAAGATATTGGGTATGAGATTATATTATCAAATGATCTGATATGATTCCTTATTGATGAAGGAGATATGATAATATTGTAAGAAATCATGTCAGTTTATTATTTCCTTTTATTGTACAGAATTTCCTTAGATTTAGGATCTATTTCTTGCTAGCAAAGTCTTGTAATTCTTATATAATTGTATAGTCTAGCCATTGTTGAAACTTACATAATATACAAGTATACTAGTTTCACATATTGCAAGATTTTAAATATAGCCCCGTTTGTTTGACCGGAATAGTAGAATGAGAATAAGAATTATATTCACTTTTCTGGCAATTATGGAATGAAAAAGATTTGACATTTCCATTCTAGCGTTTGGAACACGTCAAGAATCAAAGTAGGAAATGGTTTACAATTTTAATTTTTGCATTTGGTAAATCCCGAAATAAAATTAATAATTTGACATTTATTATATTTTACAAAATTGACACTTTTTTAATATATCCTTTAAGAATGAACCATTTTCAATATTAGAATGAAAAATATTATTAAGAGCATTTTGGATTACTGAAATCTATATCTAATTTGATTAAACATTAAAACATATCCCAAATACAAATTAGAAAAAGAAATGTTTAAAAATGAATGAAATATATAATAATATATATAATCAGATAGGCCATCAACATGTCTTCTGAAGAAGAAAGCCACACATATGGATCATGATGTCATCGTTCTTCTTCAAGTTATGGAATGGTGCTAAGCTCCATTGGTGCGATGGAGTAAATCCACAACAGGCAACTTGATACTAAAATTCTGAGCGATGCCGTAGAGGTCCCACATGCACCATGTTCGGGAGGAGGCCACCGCAAGTGATAATAGCAGCCGGCGGTGGTCGACATAATGGGTGGAGAGGGGAGGGGAAGATCGAGGAGAGATCGAAGGGGTTGTGGGTGTTAAAAAACTTTTTTGGTTGTTAAAATGGCAATATGCAGTGATTGTTTATTGTACTTTTGGATTAGTTTTGGATTCCTATCTTGAGCGGAATAGAAATACCACCCCTGCTCCCGTATTTCATTTCCGCCTATTTGAAGGAATTAAATTCCGGTCAATTCAAGTCAACTCCCGACTTTTATTTCTTTTCCGGTTAACCAAACACTACATCTCGACGGAATAGGAAATCAATTCCCATTCCTAATCAAGAATACGGGCAAACAAACGGAGCCATAGTGTAATAAACTGAAACTTAGTCATGGTAAATTGGTAAATTTGAGGTATTGAATTGAAATTAATTTAATAAATAAAAAGTAAATGATTATAAAGTTTAGTGTTGGACTCCTATTCCTTCTTAGACCCACTTATTTAATTGAATTTCTCAGCTAGTCCACTTTATTTTCTTTCGGCCTACTTTTAATTTTTCATTCATTCTCGTCTCTCTCCGTCTTTCTTCTACTCCCTCTCTCATTTTTCTCTCCTCACTCACGCCTAGCCACCCCTCTTCCTCAATCTGTGTCGTTCCACGTGGGCTCGGAGGTTGAGCGATGGTACTTGGACGACGTTGTGACTCTAATCTCGAAGCAGCCAGGTTTAGTGGCTTTGCTGCCACCGTTGAGCTACTGTTTTGAGTCTGATCGGCGAGGCTGGTGTTAATGGGTTGAGGGTTGAGGGTTGGATCTGCGTCATTGGCCAGGTACAGGTATAAAAATGCCTTCTTTTTGTGATTTTAAGTTGGGTTATGATTGATGGTGGTTTGTAGATTTTGGAAGTGAATGGATTCAAAGTTATGGCTTATGGGGTGTGTCACTAAAAGTCAAGAACTAAAACAAAATCAGTGACGTAATTGAAGTACTGTGGCTGCGACGTCGTCTCAGAGCACTTTGGCCACTACTGTAGGAAGTTCATCTTCTAGGATAAACTATGAATTCCCACTCTAGCCATTTTATTTTTTATTTTTCTAAAAAAAACCAACCCGATTTTTGTATTATTTTTCTCAACAACACCAACCCAATTTTTGTTTTGTCTCATTTTGTTGTATTTTTTTCCATTAAACCATGAATGAGTAGAAAATACTTTTGTTTCTTCGCTGCCAGATGGAACACAAGACACGTTGGCTTTTTAGATATACCCCAAAGCTAACAAGTCACTATGAAACCAGCAAAATACTATAGTTTCGAAGTTTGAATACTTTATTTTGTCTTTGAGAAGGAAATTTCTGATTCAGAATAAAGAACCAAAATTGAATTAAAGATTTTGAGTATTGGGTTTTGTATATATATATATATATATTTTTTTTTTTATTTAAAATTTCCATGTTGGGTAAGATTTTTCTTGACTTTTAATGATGGCTTATGGCTTATGGTGGTTTATTTGGAATTTCACTATATACTAAATTAAAGCAATGTACCTATCAAATGGGTGCCTTACAATCTTGCTATCAGATCCTTGGAAACATAGAACTTAGAAGACAAATTGATCTGATTAATTAATTTGTTAATTTGTTTTGTTTTGTTTTGTAACAATATATAAGTGAGACTATGAAAATATGTAAGTGTAGTTATGATTGTTACTAACAAGTAATAACAATATGTAAGTGGGGTTATGATTGTTACTGACAAACAGTAACAATATTTAAGTGAAGTTATGTAACTAGGGTTATGATTGTTACTGTTTGTCAGTAGTAATATATAAGTGAGGCTACGGGTGTTACTGTTTGTCAGTAACAATATGTAAGTGAGATTATAATTGTTACTAACAAACAGTAATAATATGTAAGTGAGACTATGATTGTTACTGACAAACAGTAACAATATGTAAGTGAGGGTATGGTTGTTACTGTATGTGTCTAAACATAAACTTTCGGTGGTGATTGTAATTGTCAGGCAGTAGCAATAGGTGATTGTTACTGCCAGACAGTAAAAATAAATGATTGTTACTGCCAGACAGTAGCAATAGGTGATTGTTACTATCAGACAATAGCAATATGTAATTTTTACAGCTAGGCAGTAACAATAGGTAATTGTTACTATTCGATAGTAACAATTATATTTATTATTAAAATGCAAAAAATTATGGATGCCACATCTTGATTTTTTGTGTTTTATGTTGGTTATTATTTAACATGTTTATAAAATGAAAAATACTTAAATTATGATATTTTTTTTTTTTTTAGTTTATGTACCAATTGGCACTGAAATGACAAAAAGAATAGAAAAAAAATGACATTTGTAAAAAAACACTGTACCGCACTACAATAACGGAGTCACTGTAGTACCAATTTTTTAAAAGTAGGCCGTTACAATAGTTTATTGTGGTGGGTGGGCCAAATGAACAGTAAATTTTAAAAAATGGACTTAAAAAAAAAACCATAAATAAATACATATAATGTAGATACTAATTAATTTTGATTATTTGATTTTATGAAACTACATAGCCTACATTGTTAATTAAACAATTGTGTGAATGTATTTTACTGTGGTGCATATATTGAGGCCGCTTCTTATGCAAATATGTTATCATGTGGACGCAAACCACCTAATTGAGGATAATTGTATATATGTATATACATATGTTATGTAATCAAATATTTTCATCATTTTAGAAGGATTTTTTAAAATATATATATAGAAATATGACAATTAAGGAGGTAGCTAATATTTCAATGGGCGGGAAAAAGATGGTGTTTGAAAATCAAAACGAGAACCGAGATGGAAATTAGGTTTGGCGCTTCTCACCACTGTCATCCTTTATGTTTGCATCCTAATTTTGTACCGACAAAGGTTATGTGTGGTCTACTACACAATTGAATCATGAGAAATACAATTGGCATTGGAATGGTACATGTATATTTTAGTACCTTGGATTTAATAATAATGACCTTCCCTATTTTAGCTAGGTACGAAAATAAATACCCTAATGAAACATTATAACAATATAGATTTATTAACTTTAATGTACCCCAACTTTAAAGACCAAAATGGCCCTGCGGCTACATATATATATATACACACACACCCCCTAGGCGTGTATAGCTTTAGAGCACTAGAGTTGAAATCCAAAGAGAAAATAGTATCAACCATGAATAGGAGGAAGGCCAAACTCGAATGGATAAGGAGCGAAACTGCTAGAAAATCTAGCTTCAAAAAAGGAAGGGAGGGTTGTTGAAGAAAGTGAGTGAATTGTCCACCTTATGCGGTGTGAGCGCTTGTGTTATTGTTTATGGTCAGAACAACGACGAACATACTGCGTGGCCGGCTCGTCCAGTAGTACAAGAACTGCTCGAGAAATTCAAAAATGTACCAGAAAGTAAGCGATCCAAGAAGATGATGAATCAAGAGACTTACCTAGAGGAGAGGCAATGCAAAATGCAAGAGCAATTGAGGAAGACTCACAAAAAGAACAAAGAAATGGAGATGACAAACATCATGGACCAAATTCAAAAAGGCAAGCCACTTCATGATTTTGAGTTTGAGACTGAGGAACTAACTAGTTCGGTCATGTGGTTAAAGGAGAGGATGAAAGAGATTCAAAAACGGGTCGAGTATTTTGAAAAATATCCAAATCTTTACCCACTCGGTGCTTTCTCTCCTCCTCCTCCTCATCATGAGGAAAAAGAATCCAAGTTAGGTTATTTGAACAAAGAAAAGGGGAAGCAAGTTGAGGAAGATATTGTTTCTGGTGGTGATGGTAGCAACGCTGGAAGTGACATCAGAATTGCTGGAGATAGCAACGCTGGAAGTGACATCGGGCTTGTTGGAGGTAGCGACACTGGAAATAACACCGAGTTTGTTGGAGGTAGGAATACAGGAAGTAACATCGAGTTTGTCGGAGGTAGTAACGCTTGAAGTGACATCGGGCTTGTTGGAGGAAGCAATGCAACATATAGCTTCCCTATGATTTTAGAAAATCTTGGCAAAATTGCTTCTCACCTTGAATTGCAATGCAATGAACTTGATCTTTAAAAAAATGAAATAATGAAATATTTAATCTATAATAAAATAATATCTTATCTTTTGGTTGTGGTTGTTGTTAGATTACTCATTAATTGATGTTGTCCCCTTAATGTATTAATGCCTTAATAGGCTTCTGCTGTTGCATGCCGCATTCTTGGGCATTCCAATAGTCTTGCTTTGCTGTTTGTTATATGGCCATTAATAGAGGTAGTTGGCAGCTGTATTGCCTCCTATATGTATCCCAGTTAGTCTCCTTGTTGTATATGATAACAATGATAATTCCTAAATCATCTTCTTCCTTTACTGCTTTGCTATTATAGTTTTCTATATGGTATCAGAGCATTCAAGATCCTAAGGTTCTAGGTGTATATTGTTTATTCAAGCAAGCTGAATGGGAGAAGAAAGTAAGCCGAATCAGAAATCTTCATCTGGTGTTCCAGAAATTGATACCAATCTAAATATGCGACTAAGTTTAGTTCTTCTAAATGGATACAACTACATCCCTTGGTCCAGAGCAATCACTTTAGCTCTTGGAAGGAAGAGTAAACTCGGCTTCATCAATGGAAAACAACCAGCTCCAGAGATTGAGGATCCGAAATTTGAAGATTGGCTCTACAAAGACCAACTAGTCATGTCATGGATATTAAACTCCATGGAATCACAAATTGCTGAGATTTTCAGCTACTCTGACTCTGCTTACCATCTGTGGGAATCAGTAAAAGAAATGTACTGCCATCAGAACAATGCGGCTCGCATCTTCCAGTTGAAGAAAGACATTGCCAACATTACACAAGATGGAAAGCCATTTGTAGAACATCTGGGAAAGTTAAAGAGCATGTGGAGTGAAATTGCTCTTTATCGCACACATACCACAGATATGATGATTCTATTAAAAAGAATAGAGGAGGACAAAATTTTTCAACTGTTAGCTAGTCTTGATTATGACTATGAAGATCTCAAAAGAAATATTTTGATGAGCACTGAGTTACCAACTCTTTCTAGTGTGTGCACTACAATCCAACGAGAAAAAGTAAGGAAGAAAGCAATGAATCCTCAAGGAAAAATTGTTGCTGAGATATCTGAATCACAAGCATTTGTTGCTGACAAGCGAAGGCCAGAGGGCAAGGGGTTTCAAGGCAAGAAAAATCTAGCAGTCAGTGATTATTGTGGTCAAGCTCGTCATACAAAAGAGAAATGTTGGCATTTGCATCCCCACCTCAGACCAAAATTTAGAAAGGACAATAAAGGGTCACAAGGGTTCAACGATAAAGGCTCACAAGGGTTCAGTGCAAACCAAGCTTCATTTGAAAATAGCTCCACCAAGAGCTCAGATTCCTCTGTGTTAATTAGTCAACTTACTCAACTACTTCAACAATTCGGTAAAAGTGAAGCCTCTCCTTGCAATGTCTCCACAACTTCTCTTGAAGCAGGTATATACCATGCTCTCTCATCTTTTTCACATAATGCCTTTTCTGATTTTTGGATTGTGGATTCTGGAACCTCAGATCATATGACAAATAATAGGAATCTTTTGCAAAACCTTCATGTCCCTACAAAAAGTCAATCTGTCTCTATTGCTAATGGTTGCTCAGTTCCTATTCATGGCTATAGGATTTTTAATCCTCTTGACTCCAACATTTCTTCTAAAGCCCTTTATGTGCCTTCTTTTCCATTCCAACTATTATCAGTAGGAAAATTGACTAACACTCTAAATTTTGATGCAATATTTTCTCCTAAATCTGTCATTTTCCAGGACCGAATCACCAAGAGGAAGATTGGTGAAGGTGTCTACTCCAATGGCCTATATTTGCTGAGTCAACCAATGAACCAACCTAAAGTTTTCCAAGCCCAGTCTTTCAAAGATACTTCTTTGTGGCATCAACGTTTGGGTCATCCTTCTGCTCGTGTATTAAAATTGTTGTTTCCTTCCATTTATGCTAGCTTTAATAGTTGTTCAACTTGTCATTTGTCTAAACAAACTAGACTCCCTTTTGTTCCCTCTTTGTCTAAAGCTGCTCATTCTTTTGATCTAATCCACTCAGATGTATGGGGTCCTGCTCCTATAGAGGCTCATGATGGTTATAAATATTTTGTGACTTTTGTGGACGATTTCTCTCGAGTTACATGGCTTTATCTACTTAAATCCAAACATGAAGTTATAACGTGCTTTAAAGATTTTTATAATCTAGTTGAAACTCAGTTTAATGCTCGTATCAAAACATTTCGATTCGACAATGGCACTGAATTTTTGTCGAAATGTTTCTCTGAATTTCTTGCTAACCATGGCATCATACATGAGACGAGCTGTGTTGGCACTCCCCAACAAAATGGGGTTGCTGAAAGAAAAAAATCGAGATTTACTTGAGAAGACAAGAGCAATCATGTTTCAGATGGATGTTCCAAAAAGGTTCTGGTCTCATGGTATTCTCACTGCCACTTATCTTATCAATCGATTGCCTAGTCGTATTCTTGGTTCTAAATCTCCTCTGGAAGTACTTAAGAAACGTAGGATCAGTTTAACTCATTTGAGAGTGTTTGGATGCCAGTGTTTTGTTCATGTGCAAGCTCCACACAGGGACAAACTTGATCCTAGAGCCACTGTGTGTATGTTTTTGGGATACTCCTCTACTCAAAAGGGTTATCGATGCTACAATCCAGTGACAAGGAAGATTTTGGTGTCTCGAGATGTTTGTTTTGATGAAACAAAAGGTTTTTTTGTTCAACCCTCTGGAGGTTTGTCTCATGGGGAGCATAGCCTTGTTCCCTTGCCAATTTTTGATGGTCATAAACCAGAAACAGCACCTACGAGCCTTCCTTTCTCTATTCTCAATGAATCAGAAGTTGCTACAGCCCAGAATCCTCATAATGTCAATGACTCCAGTGAAACTTCCATCACTACAAATGCTCCACGCAGATCCACAAGAGAGAAACAACCATCTGTGAAACTCAAAGATTTTGTTACCTATCAAGCTTCCAGGTATCCCATTGATAAGTATATTTCCTATAAGCACTTGTCTACTTCACATATTGTTTTTCTTAGTTGTATCTCAGAGCACAGTGAACCATCTAGTTTTACTGAAGCAAATAATCATCCCATATGGAGAACTGCCATGAAGTAAGAACTTAAAGCTCTTGATGATAATCAGACATGGACCATTTGTCCTCTCCCAAGAGGGAAGAAACTAGTTGGATGTCGTTGGATTTACAAAACCAAATTTCATAGTGATGGGACCATCGAAAGACATAAAGCTAGATTAGTGGCTCAGGGTTTCTCACAAACCTATGGCGTCGACTTAAGGAAACTTTGCACCTGTTGCCAAAATGAATTCAGTTAGAGTTTTGTTATCCGTGGCTGTTAATCACAACTGGCTCTTACATCAAATGGATGTAAAGAATGCTTTTTTGCATGGGGAATTAGAAGAGGAAGTTTACATACGCCTCCCTCCTGGTCATCCTCAAGCTCATCGATCTAATATGTGCTGCAAGTTGCGCAAGGAGTTATATGGCCTAAAGCAATCTCCTCGCGCATGGTATGCCAAGCTAAGCTCTATACTTGAAAGTACTGGATTTCGACGTAGTAGTGCTGATTCATCTTTGTTCGTTAAGGAAAGTTCCACCAACAGACTTGTGGTTCTCATTTATGTTGATGATCTCATTGTTACTGGCAGCAGTGAACATGACATTGCTAAATTGAAAGCTTTTCTCTCCCAGTAGTTCTCTATTAAAGACTTGGGAGCCCTCAAATACTTCCTGGGGATTGAAATAGCTTCCTCCAGCAAAGGTCTTTTTCTGAATCAAAGGAAATATGTACTCGATATGCTCAAAGAAACCAACATGCTTGATGCTAAACCTATGTCTAATCCAGTAAATAGCAAAGGTAAACTTGGTTTCGAAGGTGATCTTCTGTCTGATATCACTCATTACGAAAGAATTGTTGGGAGGCTCATTTATCTCACCATCACTCGTCCAGACATTACATTTGCTGTTAGTCAGGTAAGCCAATTTATGCATGCTTCTCACTTTAGTCATTGGACTGCAGTTAAGCGAATCCTAAGGTATCTCAAAGGTTCCCCTGGCCAAGGAATTTTAATGCAAAAGCATGGTCATTGGAAAGTTATGGGCTATTGTGATGCAGATTGGGCAGGTAGTCCCATAGACGGGAAATCTACAACTGGTTATTGTGCCTTTGTGGGGGGAAACGTGTTAACATGGAAAAGCAAAAAGCAAAATGTGGTTGCTCGTTCAAGCGCTGAAGCAGAATACAGAGCCATGGCTTCTCTTACCAGTGAATTGATATGGCTACCGTATTTACTCAAGGATCTTGGTGTTTGGTCGCCACACCCTATGAATCTGTTTTGTGATAATCAGGCAGCCATTCACATTGCCTCTAACCCTGTCTTTCATGAAAGAACAAAGCATATTGAAGTGGACTGTCACTTTGTTCGTGAAAAAGTTCAAGCCAACCTCATTCAAGCTACCTTTGTTCGCAGTTTTGAGCAATTGGCCGATGTGCCTACCAAAGGCATCCCTACAATTCAGTTTCATACTTTTCTGTCCAAGCTTGGATCTCTCAATCTGCTAGTCCAAGCTTGAGGGGGAGTGTTGGATTACTCATTAATTGATCTTGTCCCCTTAATGTATTAATGCCTTAATAGGCTTCTACTGTTGCATGCCGCATTCTTGGGCATTCCAATAGTCTTGCTTTGCTGTTTGTTATATGACCATTAATAGAGGTAGTTGGCAGCTGTATTGCCTCCTATATGTATCCCAGTTAGTCTCCTTGTTGTATATGATAATAGTGATAATTCTTAAATCATCTTCTTCCTTTACTGCTTTGCTATTATAGTTTTCTACAGTTGTCTTTTGGTTACTTATCTTTTTGCCTAATTATGTTTGAATTATGTATTAATTTCTCATTTATAATGAAATAATATTTTTTTCATTTTAATTATGCCATTTTGTTGGTGTCCTTGCTCAAGCAATTAGTATAACTAAACTAATAAGGCACCAAACAATGTTGGGTCCACACTCCACAACACAATATGTTGGAATTTGTGTGATTTAAAATCGAAAAATAAATTTAATCTCATATTTATTATTTTGGTGGTTGCATTTTATTATTTTGATGATTTATATTTTATGTTTATGATGTTATTTATTGTAAAGTTTCTTATATTTATTTCAGTTTTAAATATTAACTTGATCCTTATGTTTTTAATTCTTATTGATGGTGATGTGGTAAGTAATGCTTATATAAGGTGGATGCTAGATATGGAGAGGAAGATAGAGGAAGATATGCAATCCACTAAAGGTGGAATAACATTCTCCATTTGCAACCACTTTAGTTAGATCATTCTATCAAATTTCTTATATTATTATTTATATATTTTAAGTATCTATATTTTGAGTACGTGCAAAGGAGATCAAGGTTCAATGATAGATTTTAGTTGTACCCAAGAGCTCATTAGGTTGTTGTATCTTGGGGAATGATGTCATTCAACTCTGTGCAGTAGGGCGAATCTCTCTTAGGACAATGCATTTGTGTGTCTTAACTCCAGTAAGTTTTCCTATCCTATTTATAGATATATATTATTGTTTAATTTACTTTATTAATTTATGTAGCAAATTACATTTAAATCAATAAAACATTTCAATATTACATAGTGGTCAATGTGAATTTTCTTTTTTCATAAAGGTCAATGAGTTTTGAAATTTTATCCTACTTTAGTCAATAGGCCCAATCAACTTGCTGATGTCATGTATTTTAGTGCATTTTAAAATACCAATTTATCTATTCCGTTCTTTTCATTACTTATGAGCGTAATATTACGACGTTGCTCTTGATTTGGTTTAGGGTATATAAATGAAATTTAGGGTTTAGAATTAGGGTTATGGAGCTTATGGCTTAGGTGCCAAAACCCGGGAACTAAACCACTAAGTTGTTTTGTTGCGTAGCAGCCAAATACAAACCTAATATAAATCTAAATTTGCATAGTAGTGTATGCTTATTGATCTATCATAATTTATCTTTTTTTTTTTTTTTTTTGTCAATGATGACTAAAATGAAATTATGAAAAATTGCATTATGAATATGTAATTTTGAAAACGTTTTATTGATGTATTTTTAATTGGCCCATATTTTTATTATTTCTACTTTAATGTTATGATATTATTGTTGTTATTCGCTAATTGTTTTATTTTTGAAGTCTACAAGAATTTCATCATGTTTTCAGCAATCTAAGAGAATTTGTACAAAATTTCTAGAAATCAAAACAACATGAATTTTGAATGCAAGTTGTCATGGAAATCCTATGGCTTTGAAAGAGGTCAATGGAGTCCATCATGCAAATTTGAACTTAAGAGTGCCAAATAACAAGCAATGGATCAAGATAAAAAGAGTTAGTTACACCAATAGTTCACTTATTATTCACTTAGTCCCGTGTTGGTCCACGAAATTTTTTTTTGGCCATATTCGTCCACAAACCATTTGACGTTTGCCATGTTGGTCTGATCCGTCAAAATACTTTAAACGAACGTCAATTTTGGTCACGTGAGGAGCACATGGAGGGGTAAATCGGTATTTTTTCTGTCCCCTCTTCTCCCCCTGCAACTTCTCTCTCTTTCTCTCTATCTCACTCACTCTCATGTCCCCACCACCGACCCCTACCCTCCTTCCCCTAGCTGTCACCTTCCCCTATGCTCTCTCTCTCTCTCTCTCTCTCTCTCTCTCTCTCTCTCTCTCTCTCTCTCTCTCTCTCTCTCTCTCTCACTTTTAGAGGGAGAATTTTGCCTCTCCATGTGCGGCCCGCGTGACCAAAATTGACATCCATTTGGAGAATTTTGACGGACTGGACCAACGTGGCAAACGTCATCAAGTTCATGGACGAATATGGCACACACAAAAAATTCATAAACCAACAAAGGACTAAGCGAATAATAAGTGGACTATTGGTGCAATTAACTCAGATAAATATATACAAAAAGAGAAGGAATTTTTTCTTCATTGTTTTAATTAGTTTACAACAACAATTAAGGTTGGCAAAATTTCACTTCTAGTCTCTATAGTTTGGACAAGTTTCACTGTAGTCCCTTTTATTTGAATTATTCTAATTTTGGTCATGTACCTTACAAATTATTGCACTTTAAAGAAATGTTAGCATTTTCATTCATTATATCTTCGAATTCCTTGCACTGTGGGTCATGTATTTTACAAACTGTTGCACAAACCATTAACGATTTAATGACGAATTTAACAAATTAATGGACAAAAGTGTAAAAGTGTACTTGAATTGCAAAAATTTGTAAAGTAGAAGACCAAGATAAGAATAACCAAAGTGAAATTAAGTTGTATTGAAAGTGTTGGACAATTTCGGTGCTATATAAAAATTGTCCAACAATTTCAATGTTGTATTAAAACTGTCTAATAGTTTCAATGTTGTTGTTTTTTTAGAAATAAATAAATAAATAATTTGAATGCTTGACGCGTGTTTCAAACACTTGGCTTATTACTAATTCCGCATGTGGGCTGGCCTATTAGACTATTTAAAATTTGGATTTTAAAAAAACCTAAAAGATAGATTTTTCTTAAGAAAATAAAATTAGAGAAATATGATAGCAAGGAATAAAATTTCGGGTTTCGAGGAAATTTCGATGGAAATTTCGACGAAAATTTCAAAAATTTTTAAATTTCGACAAAAATTCGACGGAAACGACGGAAATTGCTATCAAAATACGAAAATTTTGAATGAAACTTTACCATGTGTTTATTTAACATATTATCTACTACATTGATAAAAAACATTGAAGAAACCAAATTATATAATAGGTTTCATGTGATATGTGATGAATATAATGTGCGCTGGAGGCAAATACTGTTAAATAAAATTAGTATAATAAATAAATGAAATTAGTATATTCTTTATAATTTATAAATCTATAATCTATAGACTAAATCCTAATACTAAACCCTATATATCTATATACCTTAATACTCTTTATACTCTATAATTTACACACTAAACCATATATATTATATACTTTATACTCTATATTATTTAAGATATGGTATAAGAAATTAGAGTTTAGGTCTTTTAGAATATTTTTAATTATTTTTTTATATAAAAATGTATTGCGTTTTAAAACAACTAAACGAAACCCCAAAACGGCCAAACGAAACCTCAAAACATTTTTTTTTTCCAATTGCTCAAAGGCTTCAAATCCCAATCAATCCTAAATCTTTTTTTTTTTCTACTGGGAAATTTTTCGAAATATGTTTAATATGGTGTTAAAATTTCTATACTTCTAAAAATCGAATTTTTTGGTGAAGAAAATTTCAAAATTTAACGCCTTGCTCACAAGTTAAAAAAAAAAACAAGTAGAAAAAATAAAACTCTTAAAAATCTTTGCTAGTATTAGTAGTACAAGTGTACAATAGACACTAGTACATCTTGTATTGGACCAAGCTTACAGAGGGAAAAGCTTATCCAAATCCAATGCACAAGTTTACTTCAATAGTCCAAAGTGAGCCCAAGGGCTGTTCTCAAAAAAGAAAACGTGGCAATTAGAAAAAGTCAAAAAGGTTAATCCAAAGGCTAAAGTGAATAATGCATTGGAAGAGTGGAATTATTCTTTGGCAGTGAGCAGTGAGCAGTGAGTAGTGAGCACCGGCATTTGACCAGATCGAGCTCGTTGCCATCTTTGCCGACGCTGCTTGTTGCTTCACTCCTGCCACTCTTGTGAAACAGCACCTTCCCTCAGTCAGTCACTTCTTGAGATCGATCGTTCTCTCTTTGATCTCCTCTCTCCTCCCTCTCCCTCTCCCTCCCCGATCTCCCTCTCTTCTCTCCACGCGCGCCGATCTCTTCCTCCTCTCTTCTTTCTCCCCAGCGACGACAGGCGACGAGGCCGCCTCTCCTTTTCCTCCCATCTCTCCCTCTGGTTCAAGCTGAAAATTTCGCTGAAATTTTGACGGCGAAATTTTTCGAAATATGTTTAATATGGTGTTAAAATTTCGATACCCTTAAAAATCGAAATTTTCGGCAAAATTTCACCGAAAATTTCGAAATTTAACACCTTGTATGATAGTTATCCTAAATAATTTGGAAAAGCTTTCAAAGGAAATTAAGGAATTGCATTCAAATTACTTAGAGGGTAAAAGTGTATTTTTTTCTTGTCAAAGAATGTCAAAAAGCAATTTTTGTTAACCTAATGGGTCGGTGAAATTAATTAATAAAACCTGATAAGTCTAGTTGAAATAAACTCACACGGTCACACCTCATGCATGAAATTCAATGTATATATTAGTTTCTTTAGTGGGAAGTGTGACGTAGACCAAAGATTTGAAGATAATATTTGGTTTGCTGGTTCTATACAACAAAGGATCTGTGGCGCAATGGTAGCGCGTCTGACTCCAGATCAGAAGGTTGCGTGTTCGATTCACGTCAGGTTCATATTTTTTTTTTTTCCCCTCTGCTTGGGTTGGGGAGCAACAAATACATAATTAAAAATCATCTACAGAGAAAATGTAAGCCGTGAAAGCAGTCCGAGATTGAGTGAACTTGATTTGAGAATCCAAAGAAATAACTACTCGGTCAATCATACAGAACTGAAATGTTTGATAAAAATTGGAAAAATAGAACAACCATGAAAAAGAAAAAAAAAAAAATAGTCATTTTTCGCTTGCATGAATGAAAACATTTACATAATCAGTTTTAGTGAGGAACAAAGTGAGATTCATTGCTGACAATAGGATGTAAAACTGCTGCTGCATACTTGATTGCAAGTATGTTCCATTAACAACTTACTACTCATTCATAGTCCCTTCGTCTTCCTCTGGTTTCACGAAGAATTCGATATAAGCAATTCGACTGGGTTGCTGATACCCAGCAGAATCTGTGCGCGGGTGTGAAGCCGAAGGTCTTGCCACTGAAACCAAGTGCTGAACTTTCAGCAATCCACCTCTCCCAATAGTCAACTTGCTTCCTCTGTTATCTTTAATGACACTGCTGGGAATGTTTGAAGTAGTAGCTCGAAGAAACTTGTATTTGTACCTAAGAACATCAGGGTAAGAGCCAACACAATTAAACAACTGGAAGTGAAACGGAACAGTGTATATAATTTTTTGAAAGTGATTAACATACCTGTAAGATACTTGATGATCACAATGAAATGCAACCAAAAGATCAGTATTTGCATAATACATCAAGCCTATCTGCAAGAAAAACATATTTAAAACTGTGAATATATTCCAATCATCATAGTATGAGGATTGATCTGGATGGTTGACACAGTATGCTTGCTTGTAAATTAGAACACATTTTACCTGCAAATCTCCATGGCCTTCACCTCTGAAGGTAACAGTAGGAGGAGCTGGTTGTAGATTGATCTGGATGCTTGACCCAGGCCATTCAAGATCGTCAATTGCTTCCTTCAGTGCTGCAGACTGTGGTTTAGATTAGATGTAACACAACAGTAAGGTAAAAGAGCTACAATATGATTCAAGAACATATTCAATATGTCAAGAGCATTTATGTTTGAGCCCTAACCACTACATATTGTTTAACGAATGCATGACTCCTTTCTTAACAAGAATCATTAATTCGCATATTTTTTCCTTTTCTTTAAAGGGTTAATGTCAAATACACCCCCTGTGGTTTGAGGACCTCCCCTTCGGTTTTCTTTGTGGCATGTCCCCTTTTCAACAGTGTAATATCATAGATTAGCCTTTTTTATTACACTGGATTGATGACAACACCCAGTAATATAGCGTACACAAATGTCACATCTAAACTCTAACACATACATCATTGTCTTATACATACTCAGAGAACTATTTTAATTCATGATTCAGAGACACACAAACTCACACAATGTCCGCATAAACACTTCAATTACATTGAACTATATCACACACACCTCTCATTAACCTCAAACTTTATATATAATTGGAAAAGGAAACTATGCACATTTAACGGATGACAACACTGATAATGACAATAAGGTGATTACTAGAAGTTGATTTGAAGGTATTATGAGTTGCTTATGAAATGGAAAAGAGGTTAACTCCAAGAGGATACAGAATCTTGTCACCTCAACAATTGTTAAGATAACTAACCAACTAATACCTTTAAACACTAATATTGGATTTTAAACATTTAATCCAGCAGATATGGGCTAAAAGGTGACTCTCCGGGTGGGAAAATGAAAAATCGGAGGTGAAATATTATTAAAAGGTGATTTCCTAAGGATGCCTCAGTTGTATTGGAAGCATAATGCTATATGGAACTTTAACTGGCAAAATGGCAAGTATGATTTTTTATTTTTATATTTTCAGCACCACATGCAACAATTTAAATTAATGGTTAAGACACTAAATGATGGAGAGACCAATTCATGTGCCCTTCATACGAGTATACATGAATGAGTGTACCTTAACAGTAAAAGTGATCGGGGTGCTCCCTGCAGGTTCAAAATTGAAGTCCCATGAAACTGTGTCTGGGATTCTTGTCCTGATCTCTGCATAAATGCAAGCATCCAACGAATCAACAGACCTAAAAGAAATTGTAAGAGAACATTGTCACTACAAGATTTTGATTCATTCATGGATTGAAAACACAAATACAAGGATCATGAACAAGTAGCTTATGAACTAGCTGTTGTAAGGCTGAACATCCACATATGAACACGACTTGCCCCTATCTTACAAGAAACAAAGAATATTTACTTGTAGGAGGGGAAGCTTACATATAAGCAGTGGTTCACCACATGTTTTCCCATTTAACAAAAACAAAAAAAAATCTAAATAAATGCATGGTTTGATTTTGGACATAAAAAGTAGCCCAATATGCAAATTTTGTTGTAGAGCATCACAATGAGTTTGTATGACAAGGTTGCACATAATTGATGTGGAAAAGATATAATAAGAATGGAGCATATGAACATACTTGAGAAGCAACTGCATGTCAGGCCCTGGATATCGAATTTCCAGCATGCTTGACTGTCCAGGAACTGAAAATGTGTTCAAGCAATCCACAAAGAGGCCCAAACTTACTCCGAACCTCGGCCGACCTTGCCCATTGTACTCATAACCAATAAAAAGCTACAACCAACAGAAATTTATTAATTTAGAATGGAGTCTGTTATTTCCTGCATTTTCCCACAAGCCAGAAAGGGAGATTAAGCATTGTTGCAAGCAAAATGTGAAAATCAGTAGTATTATATACCTCACGCTGCAGATAAACTTTGGCCTGAAGACAACCAGTTTCCTCGACAATTAAAACGATGCCATGCTCTGATAATTCCATAACTGCATCCTAATTGTAATAAAGAGGAGAGAGAGAGAGAGAGAGAGAGAGAGAGAGAGAGAGAGAGAGAGAGAGAGAATCATGAAAACCCCCTGACAAGATTATTCCAGTGGCACCAAAAGTAAGTAAATCTGAAAGTTGGGAAGCAAATCAAAGAATGGGGGTGGGACCCACCTGTTGGCGTTTCCATCGAACAGTGGTGAGGGCATCAACCATACCCTGGACATTGTCCAGCTGGCACACCAGATCAGGGGCTTCTTCTGCCTCTGACCTCGACGAGTTCATTTTTGACTTCCCTGGTAGACACCCTCACTCGACACCAATCCTATCAATTTTGGAGGTGGATAAATGAGAACACAAATTTTAGGAAGTTAATTAACAATAACTTCAATTCAGTCCAAGCAAATAAATTACTACTCCAAGACAGGAACACATATCTCATAAGCATTATTCAAGATACAAGTAGCAATAAGTTTTTGTCCATTGCACAAACACATGAAAGACAATTACATCAGTAAGACCACAATAAAAGAGACCTAGTAAAGTAGAACCACCAGCTCGTTTTACCATACAAACAAGAAAAAAAAAATCTCAATAGAAATGAGATGACTTAATTACCAAAAATAATCCAGCACCATTGCACGGTTCCCAGTGAACATGAACATGCTTGAATCTCTGCCCAGACTACCCAACTATGAAGTACCCAATATTCTCTTCCATACTTGGGTTTAACAATTTTAGAGATTCAAATATAATAAATATAAATCATGGGAATCAATTAAAACAAAAAGACAACATATTAACGGGAATGGAGCCAGGATTCCTTGTTGGGGTGGTCGTCTATACCTCCAAACAAACATATTTTCTGTTTTTCAAAGACAAAGTTGTGCTGAAATTTCAACATTCTAGAGAGTATGAAGTATCAATATCCAAGACCATGTCCCTTTCTAAATGCAGGTTCTAAGCTCATTTTCACCATTCTAGGGAGTATGAAGTATCAATATCCAAGACCTATTTGCAAATAGTGTCACAAGGACTACAACATGCCTCACCAGGGGTTGAGAATTTGGTGTTAGGTTAGGCGCGGAAGGCAAATGATTTTTTTTTTTTCAATTTTTTTCTTCAAATATATGAACAAGGACAAAATAGACATTAGAAGGTAATATAGAGCAAGTTATTGATTGCAAAAGAAATAATTCTACAAGTTATATAAAATTAACTAACAATAACTTCCATTCAGTACAAGCAAATAAATTACTACTCCAAGACAGGAACACATATCTCACAAGCAAAATGCAAAATAAAGTACCAATCATTTACACAAAATATAAGTTTTTGTTCATTACACAAACACAAATGAAAGACAATTATATCAGTAAGACCACAACAAAAGAGACCTAGTAAAAGTAGAACCAACAGCTTGTTCTATACAATCAAGAAACACAATTAATCTCAATAGAAATGAGATGACTTAATTACCAAAATAATGCATCACCATTGCATGGTTCCCACTGATCTGTTATTTTGGATATGCTAGCGAATTATGCAAAAAAAATTTGCCAATCAAACATTGTAGGTTCCAATAATGAAACATTATAGGGTAGCCATAGTATAACTAAGGCCAAAAATATAGCTACACATACTAGGGCAAACAGAAACTGATCAAATAATAGAATCAAAAGACAAAAGTAAATCCAAATATTACTTTAGAGTCCTAAGTTCTATTTAATCAATGCAAATTGCACCATAACAATTCAACCAGTCAGAAATTGAGAGTGCCAATTCCAATTCAATCAGTCAGAAATCATTACCTGATTACCACTATGTAAATAATTGCAATAGAAATCCGAGAAAACAAGCATTGAAATAGAAATTCGATTTTCATATCAGCAAAAGCAACTACAGATACCATACCACCTAAATTTTTGGACCGATTAATAATCAAATGAATCTTTCTCTTAGTCAGATTCTTTTGTCCTTTGTGTATCCAACACCAAATCGAAACTAAATCCCAACTTCAAGAACCAAATTGACCCAACAGCTCAGTGAACATTATAAAATATCAGCAATTCAAGACTACAAAGTCAAATATTAAAACAACTTTAAATTTACAAAGATAAAAATATATGCATTAAGTCACCAAATACCCTCAGCACCAACAGTAAAAGAGGTTTTATATTATCTAAAAAAACATTCAGAACAAACAATTGCCAATTTTCATAATCTGTAAAAGGGGGGACACTCCTAGATTACAGGTAGCTGATGAGAGTTATTCCTCAATTGATCACAGATGAGGAAATGTAAAATAGATAACGACATGATTGGGAATTAGTCATCCTATAATTTATACAATGCTAAACTCATAAGTCAAAACTAGTAAATAGCCTAAAAATTAAGCAAAAAAAAAAAATAGAGGAAAATCAATATATGCACACATTACCAGAGGAATTTCAGATGATAACTCATCCAAATATTAAAATTGTACCACCCAACTATAAACAATATCATTACATTGAAATAGAAATAAATCTGGTTCTCAAAATCATGTTTCTCCTAAAGATTTCAAATTCTTTAGTTCTATATTTGACTGACTTTGTATAATTAAAACTATAGGTTTTATAACCCAAATGAGAGCCTTACTCCAAAACCCATATTTATCCTAATCTGCCTATGTTTTCTTATATACAAACTCAAGTGAGAGATTTACTCAATACCAGAACCACTAAAGGCATGCACATATAATTGTACATATAGTAAAAATAAAAAATGTTCCTGTTATGGATAATTTTTTATAGTTTTAAGATGTAAACACAATATGTGATTTCCAAAGTAATAAAGAAATATAGAACATACAGAAATTTAAATAAAAGCCTAGTACAATAATTTATGCATAAACTAAAATTGCAAGATATCATATACGAAATATTGAAAAAAAAAAAAAAAAAAAAAAAAAAAAAACACACACACACACACACACATAGATAAGAAAAATAAGAACCCCAAAATTCAGATAAAAAAAATATGAGGTCTAACTATTCGGATGTGAAAACCCAAAGCAATTGATCTGTCATAGTTCTAAGTATATAAGGCATTGGGCAAGTCAGCAAGTTATAGGAGTAAGCGCAGCAAAGGTGTTTGATTGTAATTCATTGAGAGACTAAATAAATTTCATGGGGTTTCGTTTCAGAGCAATCCGTTTCCAATTCATCGCGAGAGAGAGAGAGAGAGAGAGAGAGAACACAAAACAGAGTTGAGAGAGATGGAAGTTAATTACCTCAGAAATGGGTTTGTGTTGCAGGAGCGTTGTTACTTGTTGATGCCAGAAGTTTTACTACTAGAGAGGGTTGTTACTTGTTCCCTGCAGTCTAACTAAATAGTCTAGTCCCGGTATCTTCCCTCTTCCCGCCTTTTTTAATAGCACCCTAAAAAGAAAAAAGAAAGACAAAAAAAAAAGACAAAATAATCATTTGCAAGTTTGCAACTAAAAAATTGAGTATAAATTACTCCCAAGTTCTTTTTTGAAAAAATTTTAACTACAAATTCAGCCAATTAATAAATTAATTTCATGATAAAAAAAATAAATTAATTAAATTCAATTCCAATATATATGTGTATGCTCGCGCAGAGTTGAAAAAATATATTATCAAGCACTTGGCGCGCTGAGCACTCAGTAGTCTGCCGAGTGCTCGGTGGATGCAGATGCATCTGCACATTTTTAGGTTGCAAATATATTTTTTTCGATTACAGATGCAGCTTTCAAATGCATGCTAGGTTGTCCTGATGCATCTGTCGAGGACTTGACAATTCCCACTAAGCACTTAATGAACAATTTGGACTTCTACTTAATTTTTAGATCAGCTGTAGTATGAATTAAATTTCTTTCTCATTTTAGGTTTTTAAAAGCACCCAAAATTAAATAATTAAAGTTTGGCCAATTTTATTCATGTAGTTTGGCTGATTTTTACTTTCGTCCGTATACTTTCCCATTGAATTTTGGCAGGTCTTACACCTTTTTTTTGTGCAGTAACGTTCTAAATTCACATCTCTTTAAGATGGAGTCAACATAGAATAAGACCATCGAATCAACTGCTCTTTTTAAGCTTTTGACATCAAGATTCCTCTATTAACCTATTGTTATGGTAATCGATCCCTTATAAGTTTATTTAGATGCTCTTGTTTTTTCCTATCTTTCACCCTATGGTCCAGCAAGCAGAAGAAAAGTAACCCAAAGTAAGTATCACTATAGTATCAAAGTAAATAAATCCTCAAATGGAGAAGTTGGAGGCAAACATTAACTTGCTAGTCAATGGCCAAAATACAATGTGATATATGATGAGAATAAATCTCACGTCACGATAATAGATATGATGAAAATATGAAATAAATAAAATAAGCCAAGATGACAAACACACGAGAACACCAAGATATACGTGGCTCGACAAAAGCCTGCCTACGTCCACGGAGAGTATTCACCTTCACTATAAGAGAAAAGAATAACTTGTACAAAATAATACTCAAGAGTTAATTCTAAACTCAAACCCTTATATCTAATTGGATATCCTTTGTACACCCTCTTTCTCAAATCCTAGAAGTATTGGATATCCTTTGTACACCCTCTTTCTCAAATCCTAGAAGTATACTCTACCCTCTTTGGTTCTCCTTCGATCAACTCCCCATTTTTATTCACAAAAGGAATTCCTGAGTTGATATTAAATGAAGCCAAAACTTGCAGCCTATATAGCTCATAGAGCTCGCTATAATTAGCTTACAAAAATAACTGATGCATATTGTCCACATACATGTTAACCACATGTTGTTACAATGCATAAAAAAACCCAATGCACGACATTGCCTAACATGCATTAACCACCTCTACATAATGAGGGATGCATGCATGTGAAGCCCAACAATCTCCCTCTCCCGACTTAGGTGGAGGACACCACATTTTGACTTCAATTCTCAAAGTTCATCATAATTGAAAAATAAACATAGCCTCAGCTACTAACACTATCTTTACCAACAGTCATAATTCTCATCATAGAGAATTATCATACTCCACCAGAAAGAGTACACATACTTAGAATCAACAATTCTAAGAATTTCGCTTCGGCATATGTCGAACAAACTTGCTGAAAAATTATGTTGCAACTCTCATGTTAGACTTCTCCGAGAGTTCATCAGCCATCGACATAAATTCCACCACACACCTTGCATTAACGCCTAACCAATGCCTGTGTGTAAACTTGTGGATCTCCTGACAGTGACACATCCTCCTTTTCATGGCAACTTTTTGGAGACTAGTGACATACCATAAGGATGTACGTTCCTTTTTCATATGACATCATTATCATACATAGTATTAGCTTCACCATCAGTGTCTGACTTTGAGCATTCTGCCGAACTTACTCCACCTTTTGGACAATTTCTTTTGAGGTGCCCAGATTGTCCACAACCCCAGCATACTACATCTTTTTTCATGGAGTTATTCTTCTTCTTCTTCCAATTAGCAATTGTCATCGCTGAGTTCTCAAATGAAATTTTTCTTCCATATCTCAGCCTTTTCTCTTCAGAAAAGAGATTGATGGTAACCTCAGAAAAGATCACAGTCTCTTTTCCATACATCAAAATAGGCTTCATGTGCTCAAAGGAAGACGAAAGTGACCATATGAGTCTTAACGCCTTGTCTTCATCCTCAATTTTAACTCCAATGGCCTCCAATTCAAAAATGATCCCATTGAGAGCACTTAGATGGTCTGAGATCGTTGTCTCTTCATTCATACGCAGTGTGTGAAATTGCTCCTTCAGGTATACACGATTTGAGACGCCTTTTGCTTGATATAATTCCTCAAGCTTTTCCCAGAGTTCCTTGGCTGTAGATATTCCATGCACATTTGCAAGAACGTTCTTGGCCAAACTTAAGCGAATTGCACTTGCTGCTCTCAAATCCAAATCTTCCTAGTTTTCATCGCTTATACCGGATTTTGAAGGATCTTTTCTGGAATCAGGGGTTGGTTTCCCCTTCAGAACCTTATGTAGCCCATGTTGAATCAACACATCCTTGACTTGTACTTGCCATAAGCCAAAATTTATTCTTCCATCAAATTTCTCTACATCAAATTTAACACTTGACATTTCAGCTCCCACACCACTACAGCAGCAGTACGCCAAAGAGTCAAAGCTTTGATACCAATTGATGAGAATAAATCTCCACGTCACGATAATAGATTTGATGGAAAGATGAAATAAATAAAATAAGACAAGATGACAAACACACGAGAACACCAAGATATACGTGGTTGGGAAAAAGCCTGCCTACGTCCACGGAGAGTATTCACCTTCACTATGAGAGAAAAGAATAACTTGTACAAAATAATACTCAAGAGTTAATTCTAAACCCAAGCTCTTGTATCCAATTGGATATCCTTTGTACACCCTCTTTCTCAAATCCTAGAAGTATACTCTACCCTCTTTGGTTCTCCCTCGATCAACTCTTCCTTTTTATTCACAAAAGGAATTCTTGAATTGATATTAAATGAAGCAAAAACCTGCAGCTTATATAACTCATAGAGCTTGCTATAATTAGGTTACAAAAATAACTGATGCATATTGTCCACATACAAGTTAACCACATGTTGTTACAATGCATAAAAAAAACCAATGCACGACATTGCCTAACATGCATTAACCACCTCCACATAAGGAGGGAGGGATGCATGCGGAGCCCACCAATATGGACTCCACAAAAGATCCTTTAAATAAGCTTATTTAAGGAATCCCTTAAATAAAGGTCATTGCATATAATTATGTGAATAATATTAGCTAGTGTTCTTTTTCGATATATCTATATGTATTTTTTAAATAAATAAAAAATAATGAAACGTATAGTACAAGATCAAATAAATTAGATAATATATAATGTTAATATAAAATCGAAATTAATCAGAATTATCATATTTGAATTCATTCATAAAGTTTTGGATTGGCATTCAGATAAGATTGAAATTTACAAAAGCATTCTGATTCCATATATCCAATATTTTTTAGAATTTCAAATTTTGAATTTAATTTGGGCATGCCAAAATTGGAAATTTTTGGATTGTAATTGACTAGATTTAGATTTTTGAATCTAGACTTAATTCATACATTTTGATTGTACTAGTACGTACGTAATTCAGAATAAATCAAATCTCCCCAATTAAGATTCGAACCTACGACTAGTTAGTTAACAGCCAATCACTTTACCACTGAGCTATTGAGGAACAACAGAAGATTAGATCTCATAGAGTTCAATTCCCGTTCTCAAGCCATGACCAAGATATGTTTTTATGAATTTTATTATTTAACTCATATTTGTTATCTTGAGTTTTGGTTGAGAAATAATAATTGTGAGTTGGACTTTTGTTTTGGAAGCATTTTATAAACCTTATGATTCGATTTAATTGATTTATTAAGTGAATTTATGAAAGAGTTCTAGTTTCAGTTTTCGTATATGAATAAAAAAAAATTGAGTTGTGGATTTTTTTAGTATGGAAAATGGTTTCAAACCGCCATCTTAGTACATTCCCCCACTGGTACATATTTGCTCTGCACTTGCTTGGAGATTTCTCAGCGTTGTATAACCAGTGATACAGATAGGTCTTTGGGACCCATCTTAATTGGCACATATATTGGCTTTAGGCCATGTGTCCGAATGTCTTGCCCTTTGAGGGCAGCTCTGCGTGCACGTATGACCAGTTTTGCCTACACGTAGATCAAGATCACTTTGCATGTGTGTATGACCAGCTTATTTGCATGCTTTGTACGATGCAGTATTTCGTACAGGTGTATAACTAGCATATCTCGTCTACCTGTGTAATGAGCTCCGAACAGGTGTATAGCCAGCATTTCCCCTGGGTACTAGTGTGGTGTGTGTTTTCAGTTGTTGAGTATTTTAAGATATGAGTTTATAGTAGCAAAGATTGTAAGTATAACAGTTTCAGTTGAACAGTTTTTATTGATTTTCAGTATATCAAGATTTCCTTGAGATGAAAGATTTCAGCTTAAAATATTTATTTACAGACTAACAATATCAATTTTAGTTTGAGAACTTTGTTATTTTCATATATGGATTTTCAGTTTCATATTTTATTAATTTGTGGGAAAGTGATTATTAGTTTGTGGTTTATGTTTAAGCATAATATCTTTCAGAGCTTGTATTCCCAGTTAAGTGATTTACTTACAAGATGTATATGATGAGTTTTTTTTTACTATTGCATCACATTCTTTGAGGTTTCTACACATTTATTATTCTATGAATTTTCTTATGCATTGGACATTTTTGAGGATTTGAAATATTTCAATTCATAAGCTTTCTTCATACCTTGAGCATATTTGTGGATTACAAGGAGATTTTTAAATGAATTTGTGAAATGGTTTTAAAACTGGGGGTATTTAAATGAAATAAGTTCAAGGAAAATGAGATGTTTTATAAGATGATTTCAAAGGAAATGTTTTAAAGTTATTTTTGTCTACTCACTGAAATTATTCTCACATTTTGGTTTTAACGTTCTCCTGAGGTGTTAGAGATCATTGAGGTCGGATCGCACCACGTCGAGGCATTTGAGTTTCTCATCCCCAACTTATTGGTATTCTCGATCAAGGTTTTCCTTATAACTGTATTAATGAGATATAATTGTAAATCTTATTAAATATGCTCTGATTAAGTTTAATATTACTTATGAGACCTTTATTTGGTTTGCAGTTGAGGTTGGTTGTTGAAATTAGAAGTGTTATTTGATTTCTGCATAGGTGGAATTGTTCAATTTACAGTGGAGGTGCTGCCGAATTTTTGGTAAGATTTCTCACTTAGATTAACATCCCTATAAAAATTACAAGGATAGTTAAGGTTAGCGGGGCGACACCCTATCGGTGTTGGACCTCATGGGTCACTCCGAGTTCTAGGGTGAAATCTGAGGACGGTTTTGCCATTATAAACAGATGGGTCATAGACTTGTAGTTACTAATACACTTCAAATAGGTAGAAAACATAACATAAGTAGATGTTTAATTAGCTTAATCAATAAGAAGAGCTGCTTCATACATATATATAGTCCACATCAATCTTAATTCAAACTATAAAAGACTGGGGGAAAAGAAAGAGTACTCTTGGTACATAAGTAAAAAAAAAAAAAAAAGCAATACCAAAAGTGAGATGCTATTTGCACACCCTATTTTTTCTTTTTGCACACCCCAAAAGTTTAATTTGTGAAATGACAAAAAAACCCAAAACCTCATCCCCTCTATCTCTCATTCCCTCTTTCTACCCATCTCTCCCCGTCACAGCACCCTCCCACCCCAGACCCAAGCTCGACAGGAAACACCCCAGTCCAAAACCACCGCATGGCAATTGGCTTTTTTTTTTTTTTGCTCTCTCTCTCTCTCTCTCTCTATGTCTCTCCTCTTCTGCTTGCAGCACTCCCCCGCGCAGCACCTTCCAGCCACCACATGCAGCACCATCGAAGCCACCATGCGTACCTGTTTGCTCACACCAACTCAACGCTCTCTCTCTCTCTCTCTCTCTCTCTCTCTCTCTCTCTCTCTCTCTCTCTCTCTCTCTCCTTCCTTCTCTCATCTCACCCAAGTAGACATTTTCTCTAAGCAGCTGGTTCGGCGGGTACTTGCCGAACGGGTCCTGGATGTTCAGTGGGTACCTGCCGAACGAGTGTGACATTTTCGACAGACCAGTGTCAAACGAGTGCTGCGTGCCGTGGTGGAGGGTGGCCCTTTCTACATGTTATCTGTTGCCAAGCTTTTGAAAGCGCTCATAGAGGTTCAAAAGCATGGTCTTCTCATTCTTGGCAAACAGGTCTTTCTTAAAATTTTTAGTGTTTATGAGTTTAAAAATTTGGATATTGTGGTTTTGAATTGTTTGTATTGGTTTAAAGAAGTGAAATTGTGTTTGTATTTCTTTTATGCACATTTGAATATATGTGTAGGCTATTGATGATGATTGCAATCAAATGGGCCAAATGGTTGCAGGGCTGGTGCTGTGGGGTGGATGGGTGGGTTGGTGTGGCTGGGTTGAAAAGTCAGAGGGAGAAAGGGAGGGAGGAGAGAGAAGGAAAAAGAGAGAGAGGTGGGGTTGAGGGTGCTGCGCGCAGTGGTGTGGGGTGCTGCGCACGGTGGTGTTGGTTTTGGGTGAAAGGTGTGTATTGTTTAGGTGTGGTGAGTGTGTTTTAGAAGATGAATATTTTGGTAATAAAATGGGTGTGTAAAAAGAAATTCTAAATTTTAGAAAAAAATAAAGGGTGTGTTGGCAGAAAAATAAAGAAAAGGGTGTGCAAAAAGAAAAAAAAAATGGTATGTAAATAGTAGCACTTTGCCAAAATCATCAGCAATATTAAATACCATTTCGACCATTTGTATTTGTTTCTCATTGCTGCGCTGAGGTGACTGTGTGAGTGCGACACGGCCGAGATCACCATGTGTGAGCCAAACCCCGACCACAATTCAAGTAGCGATGATGAACCGATCTAGGTTGTCTACGGTGGAGAGAGAATGAGAGAATCGATTTTGGGTGCCAATGAGATCAAGAGAGAGAGAGAGGTGCGATGAGAAGATCAATTTTGATCTAGATGCAGATCTATATGATATCAGAAAGTGGGGGTGGGGGGGGGAGAGAGAGAGAGAGAGAGGCAAATGAAAATAATTTGGCCTTTTATAGTAGTATTTATATTAAGGATGTTACAAACATTTCAAGTTGAAAATGGTTAAAAAAGTAAAAATTTGCCTAATAGGGTTAAACAAGTAGGAGCAACATAAAAAAGGGCTATTTAGTGTAATTTTTCAAAATAATACTTATAGATATATCTTATATTTTTTCTTACATAAATATGTCAAAAACTAATAAATAAACATAAAACACAAAATTCAAGTTTATAGAGTCATCTCCACTTGCATTATAACGTAAAAATGACTATTATTAATTGTCACTCTACCCAAATTTAAAAAAAAAAAAAAAACACTCTTTAACATATTTAATTAATTATAATAAATCTTGTGGGGGTGTGGACCAATCTAAAATTACTCAGAAAGAAAAGGACTAATCTAAAATTTTCATAAAAGAAGAAGGCAAAAAGGAAAAACAAAAAATTCAAATGGTACAAAACGAGATTATGCAGAAATAGCAGAAGAATTTAAGCAATTGAACGACATCATCCGATTCCGACCCCCAAAAGCGGCAGCCGTTCGTGCCCGTCTCGTACGTCGGTCTCCTTCCCACTGTCCGTACGCAACACATACATCTCTCTCTTTCTCTCTCTCTGATATCTACTATATCTTCCAGCAGTCTAGGGTTTAAGCCAAGCTATCTGTACCAATTCTTTTTGAAATGGCCTCTCAAAAACCCTAGCCAAGAATCCCCAATTCTTTTTCATTATTTTTATTTTTTTCATTTGTAATCTTGTTTTCAACGGCGAAAATGGTGGTTTCTAGTAACAACGGCGACGAGGCGTCATCGTCCGACGGCGGCGGTGGGGCCCCCCAGCAGGGGGCTCCAGCGCCGACGCCGTTACTGAACTCGAATGCGCCGCCGCCGTTCCTGAGCAAGACCTACGACATGGTAGACGACCCGGCGACTGACACGATCGTGTCGTGGAGCGCCACCAACAACAGCTTCGTGGTTTGGAACCCGCCAGAGTTCGCTAGGGATCTCTTGCCCAAGTACTTCAAGCACAACAACTTCTCCAGCTTTGTTAGGCAATTGAACACCTATGTATGTGTCCCTCTCTCGTACTTAGCCACTGGATTGTTTATGCTTTTATTGGCCATTGATTTTGGTCACTGATTGATGGAAACAGAGATGGGTCTATCTGTGAAGTATGGTATGTGGTTTTCTCAAATGGGAACCAATTAGGTCTTTGAGGGTGCTGAATATAAAACCCAGATTGTCAATTTGGTCGTTGTTGGCAGGAAAGCTCGAGAAAGGAAAAGAAAAAAATAGTATTTTGAGTGGCGATCTTGAGATAGTAATGAAATTGAGTGGGAATCCTGAGCAGTGTAATTGAGTGAAAATCGATAAATGGCTGAAGTCCCCTCATTTGGTTGCTAAGAAACATCAGGGAATAATGCTTAAAATGTTAGGAGCTTGCTTTTTAACTAAGTAATTTTATTAGGAGTTGAAAACTTTTGTTTTTCGTTTTGTTTTTTTGGTGTGAATAATACTATGACTAATAACGTGGAAAGAGTGTCAGAAATGAAAATTTAAGGTCTCTCCTTCCTGCATTTTCTCAGCAACCAGATGAAGGCGAAGGGGGATATAAAAGGGAAAGAAAGTGAGTGCTCGATTACAAGGCTAATGATAAATTTAGATTTTTAATAATGTTTGTTGCTTTGTTATCTCAACCTTGCTTAGGACTAGTCAAACATATTAGCTTCTGTTCATAGAGCAGTGTAGAAATCCTACTCTCGTTTTTTTTATCTTTTCCAAATGGTCTATTGAGCCTATTGTGCATTGCAGATTAATCATTATCGATATATATATGAGTAGTTCCACTCTGATCACACATCAAGGATATGGGTCTAGTAAATTGCCTGTTTTCTTTGTGTTCATAGTTACTTCACAGTTCACTCTAAGAATACTGAGGGTTCTGTGATCCGAGGTCCCTGTACAAATTAGAACTAAAAATGGAAAATTGAACAATGGACAAATGTGCTACCAGATGTTTATCGGGCTTTCTCAAAATAAAGGAAATTGCTGTTTTTTTCTTTATGCACTCTAATGCTTGCTTTTGATGCACTTTGTGCTACCATTGATACTTATTCTAAATCTTAATAGCTTAATGAGGATTCCCAGCTAATTCAATCAAACCTTCTTGGTACTGTGTTCTCAGATGATGAGCAAGTCATGTCACTTTAATGGCCGAGACAAGCATATGATACAGATTGAATACACCCCACTGTGTGAAATATGTGTTAGGTTAATGAGAATACTTCAACAAACAGTTTACTCAACACCTTGGTTATATTATGCTTCTTTTTTTGGTCACAAATTGTCTGAGTTGATGTATGCTTCACATGGTTATTTTGTGTCATGATAGAAAATATCTTCCCTTACATGAGGTGGCTAATATTTTGGACTGCTACCATAATGTAGTGGGGAAATTTGTGACTAGCCTGACTGCATGCCATGTTATCAAGGTTGAAAATAATAAACATTAATGTCGGTACAAATATGGAAGTTTGCAAAGTGGGGTTTTTGATTAATGTCGCTAGAATGTCAGTCAATTATCTTTTTCCTTTTACCTGGAATTTTGGCTTTGGAAGAAATTTAAATGAATCTGAAGTTGGGAAACTCACTTCTCTCACGTCTCTGTTAGGGAATGCTTGATTATATTCTTCTAGATCAGGTAATAGAAGTTGGAAGCTGGAATCTTCTTGGATTTTTTGTATAAGTTGTATTTTAGGGAGTTCTATGACATTGGTACAGAGGCTAAAATATATGCAATTTGGTACAGAGGAGAAGACCTACTGTTTGCCTTTCGTCTTGTTGGTGAATGAGAGGTTAAAAATGCAGAGGATTTGTTCCTTCACCTATTGCATTAAATGTATGGTTGAGGCTGTTTCAAAACTGAATTGTGTTGGGTAATTTCAGCTGCATGCTTGTCCATTTTTAGTTTAAGCACAAGGCTTTGCTGTGGGAAAGAATGCAAAATTTCTATGGAGTTGTATTGTGCTAGTGATGTTTTGGGTAATTGGGTCGGATCATTTGGGAGCTTAAAATGTTATTATCATAGTTTTGTGGTTTGATTGCTAGTGTTTTGCTTTGTATATGAGGTGGATTTTTTGTCAATTGATTTTTCTATGCTTGACATCAGTCAAATTCTGTTTCTTATTGAAAAGAGAAAAAAGAGAAGAGTATGCCTTCACAGGGGATGTAAATTCTCATGAAAAACTAATACAAGGTACACAAAATAAAGAGCATACATGTAATCAGTATAATAGGATGAATGTGGTTAGGTTTGGCTTTGATGCACTCAACATCCTAATGACTACCTTATTATTGGTTCTTTTAAGTTTTTGCAGCTCCCCTAACATCAGCAGTTCAACACTTCATATAGGCATTGGGTTTTGAATGCATTAATTTGTTAATTTTGTTGCATTATCTGTGGTCAAAATTAAACTGAGTTTTGGCTTTTTTTTTTTTAATCACTCTTTTGACTTTGCTCCATCACATGCGAAGGAGATGGTTGACATCAACACCTTCACATGTAGGCGCAAAAGGCACAAGGTCTTGGTGGTGGGAAGTAGGCAAAAGTTCAGTGCTGACTGTTATTTGGGTGAGACTTGGATGGACAGAAACAGGAGAATATTCTCTGACTATAAGGAACATAGGTTGGAAGGAGATGGTTGACATCAACACCTTCACATGTGGGTGCAAAAGGCACAAGGTCTTGGTGGTGGGAAGTAGGCAAAAGTTCTGTGCTGACTGTTATTTGGGTGGCTTGGATGGAGAGAAACAGGAGAATATTCTAGGACTATAAGGAACATAGGTTGGAAGGAGATGGTTGACATCAACACCTTCACATGTGGGTGCAAAGGCACAAGGTCTTTGGTGATGGGAAGCAGGCAAAAGTTCTGTGCTAACTGTTATTTGGGTGACTTGGATGGAAAGAAACAGGAGAATATTCTAGGGCTATAAGGAACATGGGTTGGAAGAGTTGTGGGAGAGTTAGATTTTGGTCCTCATTGTGGGTATCAATTTCGATTGAGTTTAATATCTTTGTCTGTGATTATTAGATAAAAAAGCAGCAGCAGTGAGTTTGCCGTTAGATTGGTTTAGGTGTACCATGCCGTATTTATATTGTACTTTTGAGGTGGACACCTTGTCCGAGTTGTTGTATTGGTTGTTCTATTCATAAAAAGGTTCTTTCTTCTAGAAAAAAAAAAAAAAAAAACTTATGAGTTTAGGGTTTATGGTTATGTATGCATAACATGCCAAATGTTAAAATTGAATCACGAGGATTGAGATTTTTCTTGCATGCACTGGTTTCCATATGTACCAAATAGAGCATACATAGGGTTGATCATCAAAGTCATTGTATTACATTATCAATTTGGTATTTTAGTAGTGCTTTGCTACAGATTGGCTGATCCTTTTCTCTGAGTCTTTGCTCTACTTCACGGTAATATAGCATCCTTCATTGAAGAAATCTCTCTAAAGTAAGAAGTTCAGCTTTATCAGCATTACAATAATTGGTCTAATCAATTCTCTTAATTTAAGGACTGGAAAATCATTGCCATTTGGCTTCTTATGATTCACCTTACCTTTCTACAATGTCCATTTTTATGTCAATGTCTAACCTCTTGAAGTAAATCAAATCTCTTGAATTAAATATTTTTATCTTTTTGAAATGTAACCATTAGATAGTATACCCTCTGTCATTTTATTTTCTTACAGTTCCAATTATTAATGTTTACTTTAGTTGAGAAGATTCAAATGTACTTTGGGGTACTATGACAACTGGGTGACATCTTTTATAAGCTCTGAATGAAATGCAACAAGCGATGCAAGGATAGATTCTTCAGATAACATTGCTCGGAGCTGGGCAGTGTTGTACTGACTGGGTTACATATTTTGGTTTTGGGTTGGTAGTAATTATTGAGTTATATTTTTCTGGAAGCACTGGGGTCGAAGAACTTGTTTTTCTAAGAATGCTGTTTCGGATAAGTTCCCAGATGTAGGGATTCAAGTGAATGCTAACCTCTGCAGGTCATGGTGAGCTAGATTGTGTAACTTTCTGAATGTGCTGCTTTTTCTTTTTTCAATATTCTTTTGGGAATAGGCTTAATTCGCCTAAAATGACTATTCTCTTGAACTGTATTGATCATCAATGTTTGCCTGTCTGCTTGTCCTGATATTGATTTTGTTTCTTTCATTGCTTTTGCTGAATTGTGCAGTTTTTTCTTTTTCATTATGCTGATTGAACCCCCCTTCATATTCGGTCAAACAGGGATTTAGGAAGGTTGATCCAGACCGCTGGGAATTTGCAAATGAGGGCTTTTTGAGGGGCCAGAAGCATCTCCTTAAGAGCATCAACCGGCGAAAACCTGCCCATGGACATAGTCAGCAACAGCCACAGCCATCACATGGACAGAGTTCAGTGGGTGCATGTGTAGAGGTTGGGAAGTTTGGTCTTGAGGAAGAGGTTGAGAGGCTTAAAAGGGACAAGAATGTGCTTATGCAGGAACTTATCAGGTTGAGGCAGCAGCAACAGTCTACCGATAACCAGCTGCAAACAATGGTGCAGCGTCTTCAGGGAATGGAGCAGCGGCAGCAACAGATGATGTCATTCCTTGCAAAGGCTGTGCAGAGCCCTAGTTTCTTGACTCAGTTTGTACAACAGCAAAATGAGAGCAATAGGCGCATAACTGAAGTCAACAAAAAGCGGAGACTCAAGCAGGACGATATTGCTGAGAACAAGCATTCTGGTACTCCTGATGGACAGATTGTTAAGTATCGGCCTCCAGTGAATGAAGCAGCAAAGGCAATGCTCAGGCAGATCATGAAAACAGATACTTCTTCTCGGCTGGAATCTTTTAACAGCAATCCAGATAGTTTCCTAATTGGTGATGGTTCATCATCATCCAGTGCAATGGACAGTGGGAGCTCTTCAAGCCGTGCGTCAGGAGTGACACTTCAAGAGGTCCCACTGATTTCAGCGCATGGCCCGTCTGCTGCAATGTCTGAAATACAATCTTATCCACAGACTGCAAACTCTATAAAAGTTACAAGAGCTCCATTCTCAGATACGAATGTCCTTGGAGCACAAGAGGCGCCAACAGTTCCTATTTCTCAGGCAGATATGCTTGCTCAAATACAAGAAATGGTGCCCGAAGGTTTAGTTGATATTCCCGAAGAAAACATGGCACCTGAAGCAGGTATTGGATTTATTGAAAACATGGCATCTGAATTAGGGGATGGATTTATTGACCCCCTGTCAATGCCCATAGAAATTGATAGTCTTTCCTTTGATCCTGAAATTGAGGCATTGCTAGACAATTGGGATGAGTTTGTACAAAGCCCGGGGCCAGATGAAATGGATTCAACCCCTGCAGAAGGAATGCCCATGGGAAATGAAGGGAAGCCAACAGAGAATGGATGCGACAAAACCCAGCATATGGATAAGCTTACTGAACAAATGGAACATCTTACATCAGATACCAAAGGGGTTTGATCCTGTTTACCTTATGTACATTAGTCACACATATTATCCAAGCTATACCCCAAACACACACTAATGATCATATTAATCTCTCTGGTCCTCTTATATGGCCATTGGAAAAGCAGCTATGCCTTCTGTATCAGTTCAACCTGGCTTTCTTTTGTACATATGTGATCTGAGTTTTAGTTCTAGTTTTTGTTCCATTTTCAATTTTATTTTCTTATGTCAGTGACCAATGAACTCAACGGACATAGTGGTTCTAGAGGCTAAAGCTTTTGTTACGAAGGAATACTAATGGATGCTTGTTTCTTAAAATTTCATCCTCATTGTCCCTTTTTTGACATTTCACATAGTGCTTTTTTACTTAGCATGTGAGAATAATGTATGCACGGGAAGTATGTTAAACAGTAAACTTATTTAAGGTTCAATATAAATTTTTGTTGGCCTGCAAGGGAACAACGGACATTTTAGTTTAATATGATTCCATATAAAATTAGAGCCGTATAAACAACTAAAATATTTGTGCACACATTGCGAAATAGTAGAGCATAGGAGGAAGATCATTCTTTCTTTTTTCTTTTCCCTCAGTTTCTTATTATGAAAAACTGTAAATTTCATGTTTAAATTTATTTATTATTAAGAAGTTCTTTGAAATTCCTTTGTACTTAAAACTCCAAAATTTAAAGTTATAGAACGTGTAAAATTTCTTATTTGACCAACATATAATAGAATTCAAAAGTAATGTGGGTGGTGGTGATCGTATTAAAGTTGGTGATTAATTATGACAATGAAAGCATAGATAGTGGTATTGACAATGATTGTATGAATGGTATGATAGTGGTGTTGGTGAATGTAGAGGTGGTGGTGGTGGTGGTTGTGGTGACGGAGAAGTGTTGGGTTGCAAAGGTAGTGGCAATGACAATAGTGGTAGTAAGATAGCGGTGGATGCTTTTTCATTATCTTATCAAATGTATTCTCATTCTGATTCATCCTCAATCTGATTCTAATTTATTTTCATTTCGATTACAGATAAGTAAACGTACTCTTAATGTAATAATACATGATTTTGCCTTCCATATCGGATTATGAGCCTAAATAATCCGGTATCCAGAGATCCTTCCGGCATAGTCCATATTATTTACATTTTTTTAACTAGTTGCATGCGAGGACTGATAGACTGGTCCACTAAGCATTTTCGAACCATATAATGGGGATTCTCAAGTTGTGGTATACTATTATCCTAACTCATGACCGGCCATATCTCATTTATACCTTCATATTTAGGCATACACTGAACTCCATTTATTTACAACAAATAAAAAACTAACATATCATGCATGTTGCACATTAATTGTTATAACTATAAATTGACATAATAGTTAGTGTTTCTCAAAGTATTGTTAACTACACTCCTATATTATCTTATCAGATGTTCACTGCTGGAAAATGAATTTATCCTTTATACTTATTTTTCCTTGTTTCCATCTTCGGCTTGTATTACAAATCTAAATGTTGAACATTCGATTTCATACACACCCAAAAGTCTTCTCAGATACCCATTAATTCATAATATACTACGTACTATAATTAATAGTAGAAGGAAGCTATACATGCATACCGAAAATCCTGCAGAGGATCGCAACGACCCTCGCTAAGGTGTTGTGTTGATGCACAGAATTTGTCATTCTAGGAGCATATCTAGGAGAGTTAAGTACTGAAGATAATAAATTACAACAGATAAAAATAAAAAATTAACCATACGTGTCGATATAAATCTACTCATCTCAAAAACTAACTACAACATTTTCCATGCAAACTTCACCTGCCCGTTAATTTTGGGTTACTAGTTGATCACAGCCACTTGTCAGCCCTCCTATCACTCACAAAACAACTCATTGTATATATTCTCGTTAAACAAACGCGCGTCAGATTGATTTGTTGGCATTAAGAATTCTTAATCATTCACAAATTAAGGTTTACGATCAAGAGAGAGATCATTAATTCTTGGGTGTAAATGACATTAGTGAGAGAGAGAAGGCATCAGCAAGCACTGAGGCTCTCCCCACCCCCACCACCAATTCCAGCAGCTGATCACTTATGGCAGCGGAGGCTTTTGCCTGCTGTGGCGGGGCTCACTACCCCGGACTCTCCGCCGGGCATTGAAAACCTCTCCGACCTCCAGAAACTGGCTGTTCTCGGCCACGGAAATGGCGGCACGGTCTACAAAGTGTGCCACAAGAAAAGCTCGTCGATTTACGCGTTGAAAGTCCTCCGCTTCAGCCACAACGCCACCGCCATCTTGCAACAAGCCGCGCGCGAGGCGGAGATCCTCAAACTCGTTGACTCGCCCTACGTCATCCGATGCCATGGAGTGTTTGACAATGGATTCGCTGATAATTACGATGGTGGGGGTGATTTGTGCTTTGTCATGGAGTACATGGAAGGAGGCTCGCTGCATGACGTTCTGCGAGCGTGTCAGAGATTACCCGAGCAGGTAATCTCTAACGTGGCAAAGCGTGTCCTCCAAGGACTGCACTACCTGCATGCCATGCAGATAGTGCACAGGGACATCAAGCCCTCGAACCTCCTCATAAATGGTAGAGGGCAGGTCAAGATTGCGGATTTTGGGGTAAGTCACGTTGTGGAAGGTGCACTTGAGGCGAGCGACTCCTACATGGGCACATATGCGTACATGAGCCCGGAACGGTTTGATCCAGAGAGGTGGGGCGGCGACAATGCAGATGGGTTCGTCGGAGATGTGTGGTCTCTTGGATTGGTGGTGTTGCAATGCCACATGGGTCGATTTCCACTGATAGGTCCGGGGCAGAAACCAGATTGGGCAACGTTAATGTGTGTGATATGCTTTGGGGAGAGGTTGGAGATGCCGGAGACAGCATCGCCGGAGTTTCGGAGTTTCATTTGGAGGTGTCTTGAGAAGGATTGGAGGAAGAGGGCAACAGTTGAGGAGCTTCTTGACCACCCTTTTGTCAATAAAAGTAGTACTTGTTGTGGTTCTACTGAAGAGCAGCTGCTTAATTATGTTTTGCCTGATTGAACACTGCTTGAGTTCCTTCTTAGTTCTTAGTTATGTTTTTTTATCTTTTACTCTTACATTAGATTTTCTATTTATTTATTCATATCAATTTTAACCATTTTATCTCTTTTGGTTTTTTGGTTTGGGGTAATCTGCTTAAAAATTAGCGAATTCAACTGAACTGCTAGCACCAACACAGTGCTGTGTTGTGGCAGTGTTGGTGGCCATAATAATGTGTTTCAGAAATAGAATGTCTAATTCTCAAATCAAACAGTTACTGGACACTAATTTCTAATCTTTTCCTAATTGGAAAGCTACCTTTTTGACTTTGGTATGCAAATCTTCACAACTTAACAAATCTAAATCAAATCGTTAATTGACTGACTATTAGCTCTCTGGGGTGGGAAAATAAAATGAGGGAGAGAGAGAGAGAGAGAGAGTCAAAACACTCTTGAAACTCTTAAATTTAAGCCAACATTGCAATCCATGCTACTTTAAGAATGTTATATCAAATATATTGCATGCTAGTGAGATTCAAGAGTTTGATGGACCGGAAGAATGATGACCAAATTGTTCATATACATTGACTCATTTGTCAAACACAATGACTAGAGAAAAAACAGATGCGTGACAATCTTGTGAAAGCAGCAACTCCCATAGTATTCACCCCAGACCCCTTCTACATCTATATGCTAGAGAGTGTTCACCAATTGAAAGTAACAGAAAGGAAGCCTCGTACATCATACAAATACAAGAAACACACTATCCTTCCTAGCTGAAATATCATTTTGGTGGGGCCAAATTCCAATTATTTGAAATGTCCATATGCTTCTGGAGAAAATCACCTGAATAAGAAAAAAAAAAAAAAAAAAAAAAAAAAAAAAAAAACAGTAAATAATAAACTACTAAATGTCACAATACAAATATTGACAGTATAAAAATCTTACAATGAGTTCAAAGGAGTTAAAAGAGCTGTAAGACCACTACAGAAATAGAATCAGGCTCTGAAAGTCACACAAGAGGCTCGCAAGTAACTTCTTTCAGCTTAATAAGAAAATAGAAAAATCAATAATCAGAACAGAGGAAGAGCTTTGTGTCAAAGCGATGAAAATCTGTATGCATCTTTTACACAACCAGAATTCCATGACAAGACATAACATTGTGGCTTCACCACTGTATGTCTTGTGCTTATATCTAATGGTAACCTATTAGAGGCAGTGGTTAATGAATGGTCCATCATTCTCAAAGTACCAAGTTCCACACACGAAGATGTTCACGTGCGAATTGATGCCTTTCGAATGGTGCCTATTGTCAGATGAAAGATGTAAAATCACACAAAACACAAGAGATATGTCTAAGGGTTTGTTTGGGGTTCCACTAATAATCAAACAGATATTACATTTTAAAAGGGTTGGCTTAGGAATAAACCCATCAAGAGAGTTCCCTTTCTATGGTGGGAGAGGGCTCTTTATATAGGAGAGTGGACAGCCCTCTCCTTGTACAAATCCAATGTGGGATTGAGGGAGCCTTATACAAACTTGATGTGGGAGTCTTCATTTATGGCACGTTTACTTACATAGAATGGGAGTCATTCTCTTTCCACTCTAATCATGTTTTTACTTGTATTGGGGAATCAAAAAAATGAGTGGGGCCCACTCCAAAAATGAGGAATCACTCCCCCAATCTCATTCCTTGGGGGGAGGGGCATGGTATTGACTCCCATTCCATCAGAAGTCATTAAATCATACCAAAAGTACCCTCAATTTTTTTAATAATTCCAAAATACCCATTAAGAAAATAAATTTGTTTTTTTTAACAAGACTCAAACCTTTTAGTAATTAAACCAGTTTTTATTCCGATTCATGATCATTAGTAAACAAAGGAATAAGAATCAACTTCAATTTCATTCTCATTTTAGATGGTTAGTAAACAACTTAATGGGAATGACTCCTCTCCTCTCCAATTCCTTCTCACACCCATTCATTCTCACTCCGATTCCTTTTCTCTCACATTCCATGTTAGTAAACGTGACCTTACAACAATCCGATGTTAGATTTCAGTTAAAAACATATGATATGAACAGAAGCCCCCAAGTCTCCAATTAAAAGGAACTTCTTGGCTGGGGAGTTGTAAGAAAGAATTGACATGTTGGCCGAGTTGAGCAGATGTTCTTGTTGCTCAGAAGAATGTGCTCATGGACTCTCTTTTCTGCTATGTAATCTTTCTTCAATTATTAGTGGAAACTCCAAACAAACGTCATGGACATAGCCAATTTCAAGGGTGGACTACGTAAATCACTTGTGTTCTATGTGATTGTGATTTTAAATCTTTCATTGGACTGTTGATCAAATTTTTGGCATCAAAAAATTTGATTACAAATTATCTATATAAATTGTGTTAATTTGATTATGGCTTTTTGATGGAATGGATGAATGTTTTTTTATTGTTATTATTAATATGGTGTTGGACATTGTAATGTTTTGAAATTTTGTGTGCTACTTCATGCTTCTAAGATTAAGCATTTTTTTTTTTTAGGCATATCATGCTTTCTCCAAGTGGTTTTTTGTTTCCACAACCTGTTCATGTTTCAAAAGATACAGGACTCCACGATATTATGTATTTTCATTATCTCCTCTTCTTGCACAACAATGGATGCCATCTGCATCTCATCCAACTTCCATTTAAACTGGGTATCATGTAAGGTATCAACAAATCAAACTATGATGGGGATGATTCTAGAGTATGTCTTTACGCATTTTATTTCAAGGCATAACTTGTTAGCTTCCTAATGTGCTCATAAACTCAACTAACACCATCATAATAGAAGGACAAGCATGGCAACACATGTTATCATCTTCCGCAATTTTTTTAAGGAAGGAAACTCTTCTTCAAGCATAAGACCTTTGCATTATCCCTAGGTGGCTTTCTGTTAGGATTTACAAGCACAAAGTGGGTGCCAGAAGCTGGGAGGGGAAATGACTCTACTTGAAAATTCCAAGTTTGGGACATTCAGAAAACATGCATGACTATTTCACCCCAAACTAGTAGGAACCAGGGAGCAAATCACTTGAACAGCATATACTAACAACAGGGCCATTAAAAGTAAAAACCATAGCAAAATTTGTTTTATTTTTTAATGAGTCAAAGATATAGAAGAATTTAGCAAAAGGAAAAAAGAAAAAGAAAATAGGAACGGAAGAATTTAGCAAACCATAGAAAAAATAGCAGAATTGAGCAAAAAATAGAAACAATAGCAGAATTTAGCAAGAAAATAGAAAAACTAGCAGAGATTAGCAAAAAAAAAAAGCAAAACTAGCAGAATTTAGCAAGAAAATCGCAAAGTAGCAGCAATGCAACATCTCAGCAATTAACCAAAGGTAGTTAGTGGGTTGGACTAACCTTGTCTTGATATAAGGTTGATACGGGAGCGTGGTCCTTCAAACATCCAAATATCTTCATCAAGGGATTTAACCTCCTGGTTAAGTGCATCCATAAGATTGGATTTTATAACTGCAATTTACAATATATTTCACATAAACAATATGCATTGGTAGCCAAGGAAGGATAAGAAAAGGCATTCCAATACTCATTCATCAACTCCCCAATCTTATTAAGTCTAAATAGGTGCTTTGCCAATTTGAGTTGAATTTTCTTGGAAAATAGAAAGAGATTTTTCGCCAACAAACTCTTCCACAAACTATTCATAGTGATGAACCTAACTGTGAAAGACAAACCCAATAGTTGCATGCAGAGAGTGGGGAGAAAAAACAGCTCCAATGGGCTCTCTTTCTCTGTCTCTGTCTGTCTGTGTGTGTCTCTCTCTCCGTCTCTTCCAATGACATTTGATTCTTTTTTTTTTTTTTTGCAAGAATATGATTGTTGAAAAAAAAGGTTTAAAGAAACGAATCATTGACAAAATATAGCCCTTGAATCAAAATTGTGTTAGTAAAAAAAAGGAAAGAGAAATTAAGGCTAGCTAAATACATAGCATGGTTGGAGACTTGGAGTAGCCACTTTAAAAGTGGTTAGCACAAATTTAGTTAAAAAAGAAACAGGGAGTGTGGTTGGAGATGCTCTAACTAACTATACTTCTAAATTGTCATTCCAAAATCTTGAAAATGATAGTATAAACCAACCAAAGACATTGCCCAATTTCAATGACCCACTTGGCTTTTTCTCTCTTTCTCAAGGAATGTTATACTACAATAGCCTAAACCCAAATACCCAGTACAGATAATGTGAAAATACAAAGACTTAACCAGAATTGAATAATTGAGAAAAAAACAAAAATAAATAAAATGCTAACAAGAATAATCGCAAAAAAAAAATAATAATAATAAAGAGGTTGTTAAAGAGACAAACCGAGCATCGCTTCGTCTTTGCGATCTTGAACAGAAACGAGATCGGCATTGAAGTAGAAGTCGTCAGTGGACAGAGCAACAGTGCTGCCATTTCTTTGTCCTCCTCCTTTTTCTCCAACAATTGCTGTTGTTGATATCGACGAATGTGCTGGTGACGAACTACTCATCTCTCTCTTTCTTTTTTTCTTTTTTTTTTCCTCTTATTCTCTTATTTTCCGGGAATATCACTTTCTTCAGCAGACCAAAATTCCCAAATCCACTGTTGGAGGATTTCTCAGTTTTTGGTGAGTCCAAAGTGAGAAAAACTTCAGTGGGGGAGCTCCTGCCACCTCACCATGCCGAGTGACGAGAGCAGCCAATTAAAACTTGCCATTTGTTCACTCATTTTATAATCACAGAAAAAAGAAAAATACAGAACAGTCTCTTTCTTCTTCTCTCTCCCTCAACAATCAACACCGAAGCCATGACTGCAATTCACTCAGCAGAAACGGCGTTTCTCTCGCAATAGAAAAGAAGAACGTGAGACTGAATTTCTGTGTGTGATTTATTAGATCTGAGAAGGATCAAACTAAGCAATTTTTTTTTTGTTAAACTGCAGAATGGGTTGCAATATTTGATTCAAAGCCATTTTGTTTTGTGTTTTTGTGTTTCAGTTACTTGCTATATGGAAGCTCAGAGACCTATCCGCTTGTGCAATTTTTTGTTAGTGGGATTTTTCTTGGTGTTCTTCTCTGGGATTGGTTTTTGCATCCAGTGTTCTGCAGTTTCAAGTGAGGTCAGTGCTTTATGTTCATGAAGTTGTACCAAATACCAATTTATATGACATTAATACATTGCAATTGTTTCCATTTTCTGGTTCATTGTTTGCAAGTGATAATCTTTCGAGTATTCTATTGTTTAGAAAGAGTGCTCTACCACACATTTTGTGTGATGTTTCCCTTTAAATCTCGGTTTGCTACTCATATTTAGAATTAGAAAGGTTCTTGATAGTAGCAGAAATCCCACGTTGCTTGTGGTTAGTATCTCTCACAAAGTTTTGGACTTGGGGAGTGAGTTATGCGTAGAGTAAACATGCTTTTATTTTGTTTTGATTTTCTTTTTCTTTTATTTGGAAGGAGAGGAATATTACAATTCTTTTAATGGTAAGGCAAGTTCATGACGTGATCAAAATGGTGTGTGTAACCCCCCATGCAGTAAGGATGGTTTTTTAAATGTCGACACCCTTTTCTTCCCTTTTCCTCTTGTAGTTGAAACAGGTCGTTACTCAATTGTAATCTGCATATGGCCATTAGTTTTAGAATTTTGAAGACCAGTGAAATCAACTCAAAAGTGCCTCTTTCCAGCTGCTATGGAATTTTGAGCCCTTGTAACTACTTGTTTCATTAGGGAGTACCTGTTCTGTGCACAACTCCTCATGCAGCAATGATGGTTGTCTAAATGTCGTCATCTATTTCTCTTGTCTTTTTCCTTTTCCTCTTGTAGCTGGAACAGGTTGTTACTCCATTGTTATCTGCATGTGGCCCTTAGTTTTAGAATTTTGGAAGGCTTAATAAAATTAACTCAACAATGACCCTTTTCCAGTTGCTCTAATATTTTGATCCCTTGTAAACTTGAATCCACCCACTACACAGGCAAAATGCACTCAGTAGAGAACTACTATAGATCATACTTGTGTTTAACAACTTCATCGAGTTCGTAATGCGAAAATCTCCACCTTCTAAGTATTGTGGTCTAGATGAATACTTCTTTTATTTTTTAAAGGAAAATACGTATTCATGAATACCTAATTAGAGATTAACTTTCTTTTTCCTTCTTGTTTATATATTTTTTTTCCTAAGCACTTTTATCCATTATTGAGAACAAAGTAAACACTATCATATATTGCCAACTTTCATCTTCCTTCTTTACGATTACTATAAAGATTTTAATCTCTTGCTCATATCCTTTATTTTTCAGGTGGGAAGATATGAACCAAGTTATGAAAATTGTGACTCAAATATCAGTGCTTGTCGTGCTTCCAAGAAGTGTATTATGCAGTCTTATTATGAAAAATATGATAACTTGCTAGATTCAGATTTCCAAGATTTTATAGCACAAGAACTTCCTTTTGGTTTGTGTGAGGTGCTGCCACATAATCTGGGTCTTGTGCTAAGACTCTCAGTTTTGCATCGCAATCTGATTGGCCAAGGCTCTCATCGTCATCTCACTTCATCCATTAGAGTTAGCATTAAACCAGAGTCTGTATTTGAACTACCTACTCACCATTGTGAAGTCATAATCATTGAAAGACTGCCATCTGGGGTATTTGCTGACCCATTTGAGCTTCAACATCTCCTTCAGCGTGGTGGTAATTATTCTTTCTTCTCCTTCTTCCTCCTCTATTTTCTCTCAAATGAGTCAAAATACTACCCATAACCAGTTATCCAGGGATATTGCACTGATTTCATTTCTTGTTAATTGGAGTTTTCCATTTAATGCAGTATATAGCGATGTAGCTGTTTTCGGAGATACAAACTTAGAATTGCCTTCATTTCTTTCCAATCGTTCTGCTGTGGAGGTTCACATGGATGTTGGTCATAACCTCTTGCTGAGGCAAGGTGAAGAGTCTAACATCAACATAGAGCTTCCGTTACATGCACGATATCCAGTAAGTGAGAAGGTTATGAATGAAATTTGAAGTGTATCTGGTTTCTCCTTGGTTATTCATACTCCTGAAGATCTTTATCAGCTATGGTTTTCCTATATCCATTTAGCATAGCATATATGGTTTGAAATAAGGAAATTTGGCCAAGTATCAAAAATGTAGATTATCATGCATGCATGCATACATGATGAGGGTATGTCCACTGGTATATGCAGAGAAAAGTTGGCATTTTCTAGTGATTGAAATGTTTGAGAAGCCTATGTTTTATGCTCTGGACAATATTTATTTAATTTTTTACTCTGGATTATCATTCCTTTCCCGAAAGAAAGGCTGATGTATTCCTTTATTTTATTTTATTTTCATCTTACCTTACTTTCTGGGTGCAGCCTGTAGATGAAAGCGGCTATTGGGAAGTCAAATTTGGTGCACCTGATTTGTTCATGCATTGCAGCGTTGAGGGAAAGTCACATAATCAAAGCTGTTTATATATGATTCCAGACAGTAATGGTTCTGAATTAACATATGGTACAGTTGTCTGGAAAATACCTTCTGGGATGAAGGCACATGCTGGAATTGTATACATTGTCACTTTTGTTGCAGCCTTATTTTCAGCTATTTTAATTGCTGCCACATCCATATTTTATTCAGACATCAACTCGAGCAAAAATTTGAAAGAATCTTAATTCATCAAGCAATTTTGTTTGCTCTACTTAGCATTTCGCTTATATGTCCTGTTTTCAGAATTTATACCAAGCTCCCATATTCAATCTATTCTTAATGATTTATTGGCATTCTCACGTTCTACTTGATTTCTAGATCTCAGATTTATACACTTACGTTAATTTTATCATATTAGGCTATTAGCTGTCAATCTTGCCTGTTCTGTATTATCAGAACTTAACATAAAATTGAAATGTCTACTTCAAATTTGAAAATTCCAAGTATTTTTTTTTTCCTAGATTTGAGAACCCCATGTCCAGCATATGTCTTTTCCTAGTCTGGCATGACTTGAATACCCATCCCCTCCGAAGGTCCAAAATGAATCTCAAACCCTTGGTGCAACAAGGGACATATTCCCCTCCTCGTTTTATAAAATGTTGCTACACAAGGCGGCAATGAAAGGTATTTTAAATGAAGGCGCTTAGGCGCTTGTGTTCCACACATACATCAAGGATCCACCCCAAAATTAACAGTTTCGCAAATGAAAATACATTTTTCAATTTAGATGTTAATTTGTGGATGTTTTTGAAAAATTTATTAATTCGTGAACCAGATGAAATTCACCCTATAGTCGGGTGTTTATTTTGAACTTGAGCCTTAAAATAAATTAGTAATACAAATAACTTTGTTCCCTGGATCCTACCACTCTCCAGCCAATCAATAACTTCTCAGCTCCGATATTGTATATACAAATAATAGAAATCTACATTGGCATCAAACAAACAGACCATTAAATACTACAATCACAACATACTGATCGAGTAATAAAACAAACATGGACAAGCGCAAGTGCTGAAAGGGTGGCATTGCCAATCAGAGGCATATAGACGACACGAAAATCAATAAGAATTATGAATTTATTGATATAATNTATAAAATGTTGCTACACAAGGCGGCAATGAAAGGTATTTTAAATGAAGGCGCTTAGGCGCTTGTGTTCCACACATACATCAAGGATCCACCCCAAAATTAACAGTTTCGCAAATGAAAATACATTTTTCAATTTAGATGTTAATTTGTGGATGTTTTTGAAAAATTTATTAATTCGTGAACCAGATGAAATTCACCCTATAGTCGGGTGTTTATTTTGAACTTGAGCCTTAAAATAAATTAGTAATACAAATAACTTTGTTCCCTGGATCCTACCACTCTCCAGCCAATCAATAACTTCTCAGCTCCGATATTGTATATACAAATAATAGAAATCTACATTGGCATCAAACAAACAGACCATTAAATACTACAATCACAACATACTGATCGAGTAATAAAACAAACATGGACAAGCGCAAGTGCTGAAAGGGTGGCATTGCCAATCAGAGGCATATAGACGACACGAAAATCAATAAGAATTATGAATTTATTGATATAATATATATATATATATATATAGAAACAAAAAGACCATTACATAACAAACACATAACACCAACTTACAGAAAAAGAAGAGACACCCCACACCCAACGAAAACAACCAGATATTGTAAGGACACCCCCGCTATATACCAACTTGGACCGGGAATGGCAAACTCAAGCCATTGTAACCCAAAAAACAACACGTCAGAGAAAGTAGCAAAAGGATGTTGAGGAGGATCTTGAGTTTGCTCTCTCTGATTGAATGCAGACAATCTTCTGATTAAGCTGCAAGTACTATTATCACAATGAGAAGCACGATTCCAAATATTACCAAGAGCAAGCAAGTCTGCAGGAAACCAAAAACAAAAAGATGAATGAGATTCACAAATTTTAGAAAATTCTTTAGATAAAAAATCATATACTAATTGAGAGATGGAGATAATAGAGATACGCTATATTCCTCTCAAGTGGGATTAAATACATGAATTCATGTTTACAAGATCCCAATATACATGTCTAAGCCTAAAGATGTATACCATGGTTCTGAAAACTGGAATGGACTGACTGGTCTAACCCAGTTAACTATAAAACTGGACAGCCAACCAATTCGGTTAACCCAAAAATCCTAAAAAATGTAAACCAGCCCATTCCCCAAAAAATTGGCCAAATCAACCTGCTTTCAGTAGCTTGCCTTTACTATTTAAAAAAAATATTGTTTTAAGGTAGCAGAGGATTAAACCCAACCCTACTAATTAAATGTAAGACCATTGAACACTAAACTATACCTTTACTTTAAACAAATATTGTTTTACATATGTGTGTATGTGTATATGTGTGTGTGGGTGTGTGTGCGCGAGTGTGTGCGCGAGTGTGTGTAAAATGTCATCAACAAGTGTCGTAAATTACCAGAGACGAATTTGATCTTTGGGTCTTCGAAGCCTTCGCAAGTTGGGTCTTTGCCTGGGCAGTTGCAGCCTGGGCACCCTCAATATGGGAGCCAATATCATCTAGAAATCAGATATGATCCACATAAGGAAACATGAGCCAGATAAATAATAGTGCCTTTAAGAGAGTAAGGACAAGATAAGTTACCAATCATGGTTCCTTGCTCATGAACCAGTATAGCAAGATCTTTAAAAATCTCATTCACTTCACCAATTTGTTGCTGGATTTCTTGTATTCCTTGTTCTCTTTCCTCGATGATGGCCTCATTGAAGGCAATTTCATTGTCCAATAGCAGGACCTCCTGTCTGCAGCACGAATAATTTCTAACTAAGAATATATGACAAATCAAACCTTCGTAAGAGTTTTAAGCTTAAGTAGATAAATCAAAGAGTAATCAAAATTTTGGAAACAGCTAGCAGAAGTTAGTCAGAACTTCAAGTCTCTCAATTGGCAATGGAATCAAGGACGGTCAATGCTAAGGTTTCACATGCCAAGAATTCTTATACATAAAAGAATCATTTTTAAGGAGAGAAGATAACTAGTATTTTGATGCAGGACAATACAAGGTGAGCACTGCTTATGATTATGGTGGGCTTTGGATGGCAGAAATTTTAGTAAATAGAAGAGATTTAGAGGAACAGAAAAATAAAAATCAAAAAGGAAGAAAGAAATAAATAAATAAAGATTCCAATTGCTGTAACTACGAAGAATTTAGATAGATGGAGAATATTAGGGAGGAAATAAGAGAAGAGAAAGAAAGGAATGAGATATCAAGGCCACAAGTACTTAATTTTAGTTTAATCCAATCTGATTTGTTTTACAACATATAAAGTTATTTATATGCTTCAAATAATACTCCCAGGGGGTCCTAGAAATATTAAAGACTCATTAAATAATAGAAACATGCTAAGGGCCTGTTTCGTATAAGATTTAAAAACAGTTTTTCATGTTCACATTTTAAAGACAAAAATGGTGTTCGGTGGGATAGTTTAAAAAAAATAAGGGTCTAAAAACTTCTCGAAAACAACCCCTTTTTGAAAGATGCAAAAATATTATTTTCAAAATTGGAGAAGCTCTCTTCAATAAGAGTTTGTTACCAAACAAAAAGAACCTTTAAAATTTGAACACAATTTTCAAATTCAATACCAAACAAGTTTTCAGATTAAAAAATCCAAATTTTCATATTGTATCCTAATTTCTATAAAATGGTTTTGAATAGCAAACCAAGCAGTCCAAATAGAAATAATATAAGGCTCTCAAGAAACTTAAGACATCGAGTCTTTTCTAAGACCCGAATACAGTAACTAATTAAATAATAGAAAAAATGCTAAAAGACTCATTAAATTATAGGCAAATCTTAAAAAAAATTAAAAGACTCTTGACTTTTTGTAAGACCCCAATACTATAGCTCATCCTCTTATAAATGAATTATTATGAACCTTGATTTGGCCAAACAATGAATTCACAGGAAGAAATATTCTATTGCAGTTGCAAAACCATGTCACAGTAATTACAGCTTCTGAATAATGATAGGTGCAGCAAACACAAGAAAATGGCCACTAGTGCATTTCACATTATGGTATCATTTAAAGTCCTCATAAAAATCATCAAGTAAAACTCACCGTCTAGATTCCACAAGGAGAGCACGCTGTTCTGGACTCTTATCTGAAGTTACATCTATCTCGCTAGCAGTGTAGCTGCATGAAGCATTAAAATAATGATACAACTTAAAATTACAGGATTGACAACACTAGATGTGATGCAAACAACTAATTGTTGCAAAAAGACATCCTTAAAGCGCTGTCAATTAATCAGTATGATGAGGTTGACCTTCTAGAGTCGCTACATAGGCACACAAATAATAGAGAATGGAATTAAATTGTAGAAAACCTCTGATAAAAATTACCTGGACGGAAGAACTGCTTGGGGAACAAAAGGAGCGTATGCTGTTTCCCTCTCAGCTGCAAGCCGCTGAGCCTTCTGAAATTCTCTCAGCACTGCTTGAAAATCTTTAGCAAGCTTAGCATCTGCAATCTTCTTGCTGGCCTGCAATTAAGTTGAATACATTCAAGATCATCAAACCCCAAAAAGCATAAGAAAAAAGAAATAAAAAAAAAGTAAATAGAAAAAAGAAAAGTTTGAGATCTTAAAAGGCCAGCCCACAATAGAGAACAACAAAGGACCATATCAACCAATCGAATGTATCAATTTCAAGGCATCATTCTAGAAATTGCCCAAAGTGGACAAAAGCAGGTTTTAGCTCCACATGATGTCATTAAATATAAGATCAATCTTAAGTTGGTTTTAAATTCATGGCGCTAAAGGACAATATAATTTTCCTTTCAACATGTTTATAAACCAAAAAATTTATTGGGTGATAACCACCATGACTCCTAGGTTTTAGAGTTCTATTAATTCAAACATGTTTTTTATACAGAGCAATCTCACAACACGAAGTGCAAAAAGAAGGCTAGTGAAGATTAAAGTTAACCTTTGAATAACATACGCACCTGCCGCCTACATGAGGTCATAGACAGTTATTCACCAGTTGTGACATTGAATATCGTAAGTACTCAATCAAGATACACGTAAATATATCTGACAGCAGGTGCAAAGCGAAAGACATGTTTGTTTACTTTGTGTGTGTGTATGTGTGAGGTGGAAGAGAGAGAGAGAGAGAGAGAGAGAGAGAGAGAGAGAGAAGCTTACATTAACTTCACCATGATGATCTCTTTCACTGGCTTGTTTAAGTTTTTCTGAAGTATCCTTCACCAACTGCCCAATATGTAGTCTTGTCTTATGCCTGAAAATCAGGAAAAGGCCAATATGGGAGCGGAAATGATGGAATTATCATGCAAAATTATCTTGCTGAAATCATTCACAAGAGAGGGAGGAGGGGAGAGAGAGAATACCAACATTCCATACAAACAACAGGAAGATGAACCGAACAAGTGAAGAAAGATTAGAAATTGGCATCCCCGTAAGGTAACATGACCCTAACTTCTTATGCAATCACTTGATGGGTGAATATAATCAAATGTCATACATACTAACTGTCCGGAATGGAGAAAAAACCATGCTGAATAACCATAAAAGAGTTAGTGACTGGAAAGAACTAAATCGCATTGCTATCCAAAAGATGTCGTTATCCCTTATAGAAAGTCACAATTAGGTTCTATTCCCCTAGACATTTAAAAAATTTTGAGATTGCAAACTGATACCATAAGTACCTACAAAATGCTAGCCAAACAGCTCCTAATCCATCAAACTATCCACTATCAACCGCTCAACCCCACAATTCTCATGAAGCAGTCCATCCAAACAATGAAACTCAGCTTATTATGATACTAACAATAACAGAAACCCAATTCAATCTTCATCAAGCTAAAATTCTCAATAATTCAACCATAAAATACAAAATTCATGCACATGCAAACCGAGCAATTTAAACAAAATTCAATTGAAAAAAAAAAAAAAAAATAAAAAAAAAAAAAAAAAAAAAAAAAAAAAAAAAAAAACTCACAGCTTTTCGCGGAGCTCAGGCGTGTCCTTGGGGGTACCGATGGTGTTGACGAGCCTCTGGAAGGTGGATACGGCGGTATTGATCTGGAAAATGCCAGAGGCCACGGCTTGAGTCGGGTCCTGCTTGCCATTGATGAGGTCTCGCCTCGAATAACCCGACCCCCTTCCTGCTTCCAGATCCCGAAAGCTCATCTCGCTTTTCCCTCCCAAACCCTAACCCTAACTTTCCCGGGAAAATCCCGACGAGAATTTCGAGAGAAAAAGGAGAGGAAAGCTGGTGTTTGGGTGCAGGGATCGAGAGAAACCTCGATGCGAATAAAGAATTAGGGCAAAGAAACGGGTGCTAAGCACGAGGCGATGATTCGGGTCAGAGAGATAAGAGAGAGAGAGAGAGAGAGAGAGAGACGAAATGAAGACAGAGAGCAAAGGTTTTTTTCTTTTTTTTGGTGAGAGAGAGAGTATAATGTGCGTATGTATGTATGTATGTATGTATGTATGTATGTATGTGAGGTTGTTTTTTCTGGTGGAGTTATGGGACGGAAGCCCCTGCCGGCACGTTGATGTGGGCCCAGAAAGGTACACGTGGGTGGTGCTGATTTGTTAAGCTTAATTTGAAGGGAATGCTGAGTATTTTGTGTGCATTGTGATGCCATCACAAGCATACACATATTTACCAAAAAAGAAAGTCTTACAAGTTACACATGCACATACAATGACTCAAATAACTTCAAGATAAAAATTGGAGTAGTGTTGCATGGCCCAAAAAGTAAAATAGAGTAGTTTTTTATTTATCTGAATTAGAGTAGTAATTTCCACCCCAAAAAAGAAAAGAAAAAGGAAAAAAAAACTGATACATGCTCATATAGATTTTTTGTTTGAATTTGATGCTCATATGGATTTGGAAGTATTAAAAAAGAGGTACTTTTGTTGCACCATCAAAAAATTATTGGGTATATCTGATACACCGTCATGTAATGTATATAATCTAACATATAAGGATATTATTAGACGGTATATTTATATTAGTAGGGTATAGTATTAATAACATCCATATATATTATGACACGTTGAATTTGTTACACCACGTGACGGTGTATCGATTACACAAAATAATTTATCCGAACCATTATAAATAATGTTTAGTTTATTGGAACTTTCAATTTTTTACAATTGGAAAAATTAATAGAAAATTAAGTAAATAATTTTAAAGTCCACTTTATAATCTCTAGTGATAAATAAACTCACTCACTTAATGTTCTCAAATATTAAAAAGGTTCACCTAATAATAAATAAATTCACTTTCTAAAAAAAAATTTCACTTTCTAAAAAATAATAAATTAAGTAGAAACCCAGTTTTTGAAAGATTTTTAACTAGAAACTCAGCCAAATAAAAAATTAAGTAGAAACTCAATCTGTTCGAGAAAGCGGACGTGGAGAACAAAAAGTACACTGCCGAGCGCTCAATAGCTTGCAGATGCATCTATTTTTTTTCTTGCAAATGCATCTTTTTGCTTGCAAATGTGTCTTTTTGCTTGTAGATGCATCTTTTTTGCTTGCAGATACATAATGTTGTTTGCATATGCAGGGTTTTTGCTTGCGGATGCAGGGTTTTTGCTTGCAAATGTACTTGTAAGTGTCAAGCGCTCAGTAGATGCTTTTACCGAGCACTCAGTGAAATTGTGGAGCGCTTGATAGACAATTTGAGCTGCAACTTAATTTTTGGGCTGACTGGGGTTTGAGTTAAAAATATTTCTTATTTTGGGTTTATAATTAAAGCACCCTTTAAAAAAAGGGCACTCAAACTAACAAAAAAACTAAAAATAAAAACACGCTAAGGACACATCTGGTAATGTTTAGTGCCAGTTGCCTGTATTCGATAGGAACTCTAGACCGATTACCATTATTTGACAATGACTATGCATGACGAATATAACAATGGTTAATGTGACTCTATAAAAATGATTTTTTGTATTTTATGTTGATTTTATAAACTTTTGACATGTTTATATAAGAAAAATACATAAGGTATAAATATAAGTAGCATTTCTATCAATGTTATTACAGAGTGAGTATAGCCATTGTTCAACTGTAAGTATAATTGTCACTCTTTTGATTGCTCAATAGTGGCAATACTCCAGACTAAGCATTGGCGTTACTCGAAATTTAAATAAGCTGTTCGGTTTGGGCCCAATCGAGTTGGCGAGTTCGATCCAGCTTGAATTGTTTTTGCTTTTTTTTTTTTTCTAAGATAAAATGCACCAACATTTCAATGTCGATCAAAATCTTTATATGATTTTAGATGAACTTGTGTTAAATATCCAGCTTTAGTTAATCTAAAATTTTAAATCGCACAACAAACCTTATAAATAAAGCAAATATAATTTGGTGGAGCGTCAAAATAGTAATCAATAATTATATTGTTTAGGTAATACACAAATCAAAACATCCCATTTATACAAGCCACATAGGAATTGTCCCTTCATATTTTCTACAAATACAAGCAAAAGGTTAAAAAATTGACCTTGACTTGCTTCAACTTCTGATTAGAATTGGCAACAGTTGACATTTCTACACCCAGTTTTATCATATGATGAGGAAGCATTTAGAGATAAAAAGATGCATATCAGTTTGATGGTGTACTAACTAGTAGTGTATTACACATGAGACATTTCAAAAATGGTGTTAAAAGAAGAAGCTTGAGAAACAAAGAAACCTAAAATTCCAACATAAATAATAAGAACAATGTCCCAACAATGTCCTAACATATATAATAAGAACAAAGTCTATATAAATAAAAACAAAGTCCACATAAATAAAAGCACAATCCCAACATAAAGGATAGCAGCCAACAAACTAGCAGAGGAATTCCCAACATAAATGGCAGAGTAGACTAGCATAGGAATTCCAACATAAATAGCAACAACCAACAAACTAGTAGAAGAGGGAAAGTATGCATTATGCAAATAGTTCGAGGAAACACAAAACTATTGAAGAAAATAGAAATAACATTTGAAAAGAATGTTAGCATCAGTCGAAACTAAGAATTCTACATAACATTAAAAAAAATAGGTTAGAATATATTATAGTTCATGCTTTACAAAGAATATGTACAATTGATTTAAGTTTCTTTTATTACATCACTCTACAACTTCACAAAACTCCAACTCCAAAATGGTTGGTTCAATGGTTGAACATATATGGGCAAGGAGTGAAATTTCGAAAATTTCGCCGAAATTTTCGTTTTTTTGGGATCCCGAAATTTTATCACATAACCCTTAATTTTTCGCCGAAATTTCAAAAATTTCGCCGAAATTTCGATTCCCCTTCAAGTGTATTTCTGTGAAATTTCGTCGAAATTTTGCTGTACGGCTGTATTCTCCTTTTTCAACCACACACTTAGATCTATCTTTCTTCAGTTCTTCTCTCTGTCTTCTCCCCTGCCAAAGATCTCTCTCCCCTTACCTCATCACTGGCGAGACTCTCTCTCTCTTCTTCGCCTGCAACTCCATCTCCGGCGTGACTCTCTCTCTTTTCTCCGCTTGCAAGTTGCAAGTTGCAACTCCTTCTCTGTAAGTTTCTTCCTCGGCGCGAGACCCCTGCAAGGTTTGAACTTTGAACTAATTGATACTTCAATTAATGATGCATATATGGCCAAGACTGCGCATACATCTATTGATCTATAATGGTCTTGACATCTTGTATCAGTATATATATAATATATGTAAGATACTACAAGTCCTTATCCTTATCCTTTTATCTTTCTAGTTACTCACGTGCAAATGTGCACTGCATAGTCTGCATCAACTAATATCAATTGAGTCAAATGTTTCTACTTTTTCACTTTTGAAATATAATATTATAATATTCGACAAAAAAAAAATTTATTATAATATTCAAATATAATGTTCCCAATAAACTTCCTCGACTATCAACATAGCAATGTGAGTGATATTGTCCTTTTTTTTTTTTTTTGGTAAAAGATATTGCCCCTTTTTAATTTTAACTTTTAAGTATAAAATAAAAATAAATAATTTGGAAAACAAATGAAAATGAAAGAAAAAAAAAAAAAGTTTAGAGTTGATTGAGATTTGGAGACTTTGGGCAATTAAAAAGAAAAAAAAAAGTTTCGGTATTCGTTTAGCCATTTTGGTGTTTTGTTTAGTTATTTTTAAATCCTAATATATTTATACATAAAAAAGAATTAAAGATATGAAGATATCCTAAAGTGCCTAAACACTAATATCCTATACCATATCCTAAATAATATAGAGTATATAGGGTTTAGTCTATAAATTATAGAGTATAAAGAGTATTAAAGTATATAAAGTATATAGAATTTAGTATTAAGATTTAGTTTATAGATTATAGAGTATAAATAATATACTAATTTCATTTATTCATTATACTAATTTTATTTAACAGTATTTGCCCAGCGCGCATTATATTTACCTTATATCATATGAAACTTACTATATAATTTGGTTTCTTCAATATTTTTTATAAATGTAGTAGATAAAATGTTAAATAAACATATAGTCAAGTTTCATTCAAAATTTCCGTATTTTAATAGCAATTTCCGTCGTTTTTGTCTAATTTTATCGAAATCGAAATTTCCTCGAAAATTTCCGTCGAAATTTCCATCGAAAATTTCCTCGAAACCGAAATTTTACTCCTTGTATATGGGTCAACATCAACTAATTTTGGGAGCATATTAGAGCCCCACCATCTTGGGAGTTACTAAAATCCTAAATGGATCAATAACATGCCCTCTAATGCTAAAGCAAGACTTAGAAGGCACAGTAGAAACAAGACTGGCGAAGACAACTTTTGCAACATCACCCAATATAAGGTACTTACTAACCACGTGCTCTCCACCAATTCAAGACATCAAAGGCTGGGGTATCCATAGACTCGCATTCATCTAATAAGCACCTATCCATTTCATTTTTAATTAGACATGAAGATGCCTTTACTCGCATGGCACATAATCCAAGCATCAAATCATCCCCCCCATCTTAGCCGACTTCATCATTCTCACTTACACTGAATCACTTGAAACTTGAGTCATAACACTAGTACTAATTGATTGGGAAGCAACATAATATGCATTATAAGACTAGAAAATGAAAATTTTCAAGTCAATCATTAATAAGCCTAGAGGGGTGAATGGGCTCAATTACAAAATTATCCAATTTTAAAAATTCCCATGTTGATTAATTATGCAATGGATTAAAAAAAAAATCAAATTGATTAATTAAGCAATCAAACTAACAATCAATCATACAATGCACACAAGATTCGTTGATGCAAAAAACCGTCAATTGGGAAAAACAGCAGGATTTAATCCAAAGTAAACAATCCACTATGATATTGTCACACCCAATCCAAGAGAATATTCTAATATCCCATATTGAGCTGTGAGTCACATTTTAATATTGTATAAATTCAAATTTCTTACAAAATAGATGTGAAGAAAACAGTTTTATTTATTTCAATAAGAAAACCCCATATTTCTGTAAGAATTAAATATATATTCCTCCTCAAATTGTTATTGATACTTAAATTAAACTAGGTGCAGTCAAGACTACGTACAAAATAAATACTTTATTTTACATAAGTTTATTCGTGAAAATAAAATCACAAGCATGAGTTCTAAGGATATCCTAGGCATCACTTGGGGGTTCCATCACTTGAGCTATATGGTTATCACCTGCACAATCTGTTAACAGCGTGATCTTTGGGACTCAGTAGGAATTTGTATTAGTTCCTCGTGGACAACTATTATAACAAGCATTAGAGTTTATAAACGAGTTAATGAATGATTATGCATGCATGAACTCACTCCCTTTCTACCTCGTTACCTCATACGTAAGACAAACAGGGCTACATATCTCATACCATGCATTTTACCACTATGACCTCAAATTACTTACCATATGAGCTAACACCCATTGTACCCCTTTCCTCTCGATCCCCAAGACATCCTCATTCATTGGTACTAGAGTCCCACGAGATCATAAGACATCCATTTCCCTTAGTACCTCAATTAATCAGTTTCATTTATTAAACGACCACACACCAGGTTCTTAAATGGATATGTACATGCTTTGATGAATAATGATTACATCTTTAAGTAATGTTCAAATCAAGTAATACATACTTGATGAATGATAATAATCCATAATGATAAAATGATAATATTAATAAAATATTCCACACAATTGTTGCAACAGTGGATGATGGGGTCTTTACATACACTACAACAAATATGGCCAAAGACCTCTATTTTTTGCACTTATAGATGAGAAGGTGCTTATTGACAAATAAGGTGGTCACTAATACTTATTGTTAGTGATTACTATGTTTATGGTGGAGATAATAGTTGCCTTAGAACCCACTAATTTGTAAGATAGTTGATTTTTTAGTAGCTCCATAAACATAGTAATCAAATTGAAAAATTAGTGGGATAATAATTCTTTTCCCACCCCTAACCCAAACTAAATTTATAATGGTGGTTGTGCACAAGACCTCTTTTCTTTGAAACTAAAGTTGAAAAAGTGACAATTGACATTTTGGGTTTTGGGATGAATTTATAAAAAATTTTGTTTTAAAAAGAAATGCTTTTATAATTAAATTGGTTTAAGGTTTTAATTTGACAAAATTAAATGTTTAGATTTTAAATGAGTTTTTGTTTTAGTTGAATAGGGCTCGTGACTACGAGAGCGTAGACATGAAGAAGACGTGAAACAGAGCTCCGACAATCAAGTTTCTGGTATTTTAAGTTAAAGGGCAATTTTGTAAATTCGTCAGATAGGGTTTTACTATAAAAACCTAACTTCAGCATCTTTTTTTCTCATTTGCCTTCAGAAGCAGCTGCACATCACCTGGTGTTTCTCTATCTTCTCTCTCCTCTGCCATGAGCCCTCTCCGGCCATTTCTTCGTCGTCTGACAGCCAACGCCGACGACATGGACCCTAATCAACTAGTTTCTTCCTCCTCTCTTTATCCCTGCCTTTTGTTTGCTTAATAACCCAATGAAAATATGGATTCAAACAGAACCTGATCCAGCTTTCTTCTCCGATGGGTCACTAATTCTGACGACCTCTTTCCGTTGAGTTGGTCTCGAAATCTTCCCATAGGTGAATTGAGTTCAATGGTGTAAATACCTAGCCTATTCAGCCGCCGCATGTGGTGGTTTGAAACCCTAACAGCCGCAACATCCCTCCTCTGTCGTTTTCGGCAATATGGATGGCGGATTTCAGAGATCTTCATCAAGTTTTCCTTCTCTCATCATGGCCCTTCCATTGGTGCACATGTATGACTCCGATTATGGATGAATCAAAAACCCCCAAATCAAACCCTAAAGTATCTACATCCACTTTTGGTCATTCGTTTGGTATCAATTCCATTTATTTTTCAAGTTCTTTGTATTCCGATTGTTCACCTTATTAATTATTATATTGTTAGTGTTAAATATTATCTTGTTAGTTGTATTCTTTTGGTATCACTAATATATCCAACTTCAGATTTTATTTAGTGTTAAATATTATCTTGTTGTTTGAGTCTATACCACAAGTTGAATGTTATGATATGCTACTTGGTTTTTTGGTGATATATGGAGCTTTTTTCATATTTTTCATTTTCTCCTTTATTGCTGCAGATTTATGGTAATGATAAAAAAATATGTTTTCACTTCTATTAGTTATAACTTCGATTATGACATGTTTATAACTCCAAAATATGGTTTTGCTTATGTTTAACTTTGACCAAACAAAATTCCTTTTTAACTTATGTTCTTTTCCCTTGTGAGTTTATATTTTGTGGTTTTGCTTGGTTGTGATGTAGGACAAGAAGACCAAGAAGAAAACTTGAGGACTGAACCTCATGGGAGAGGACCAGACCTCCAGAAGCTGAGAAGAAGATTAAGGACCGGACCGCATGGGAGAGGACCAGACCTCCAGTAGCTGAGAAGAAGATTGAGGACCGGACCTCCAGTAGCTTGAAAGTGCGAAGCCTCTATCTTCATTTGCACTTTTCTTCTCTCTTCATTTCCATCCTTCACTTTTTTAATCAATTACCTTATCCTTTTCATTTCTTTTTTGTTTAGGGATGGCTAAATTCCCCGCCCTCAAAAATCTTCATGGGGACCAGCTTCGATTAAGCGGGTATGGTAATACCATCCCCGTCCTCGCCCATCCTCTATACCCATTTAATAAAAATATTATATTATATAATTATATTTTCTTAATTTTTGATGCATGGCTTTTAAATTAATAGTATTCTCTTTATGATTGAGTGTTATTGTAATATGATATGATGAATTTTAATATATTTCATCTATTACATTATATATTTATATTAATTTCGTATGTTATTAATAAAAAAATTATTTTTTAAAAAAATAATAGGGGCCCCGAATACCCCCGATAGGGACCTAATTACCTGGCGAGACGGGTATGGTATTGGCGAACCCGCCTCGTTGCCATCCCTATTTTTGTTCTTTATCCCACAAACCCTGCATATTGCATGAAATGAGTTTTAATGTAAGATTCAATCTCACTTCAAGATATGTTTGGTGAGAAAATGAATTTTGAATTCTAATTAGTTAGTCACCAAAATTCATGGAGACATTTTTTATTGCTTATGTTCTAACATCAATACAACAACCTTACATCTAATGGTGAAAGGAAACAACCAACTAATTGCAGCATTAGTAAGCAGCTGTCTTGTCAGACAGTCATGGCAGGTTTTGATAGAAGCTTCCATCATTCCTACATTTAGGTGCTCTTAGCTCCCTTGCCACCCCAACACCAACCTCCAACATGCTCTATGGTGATTGCAGGGTGGTAATGGGCAACACAAACTAACAATAGTGGCAGTTGCATCTATTCTTAAAAAAAAAAAAAAAAAAAAATTGGTGAGCTTTACTAGATAATGTTGTAGTGATAATTAAATATAGGCAACTAATAATTATAAGATAATTTCACTTCACAAGTAATATAAATACATAGAAGTGCTAAGTACCAATAACATTACTGACTAAATATATAAAGGAAAATATTAATAATATTTATGTAATACTAATAAAAATTACTGATTATCAAATATATATGTATGCCAATCATAGGGTACAACCTACCTCAATGTGATGAACACAAAAATCACTCTAGGTAGATCTTCTAAGCACTAGGGTCTATACAAACATGATAATATTCTAGTTTAGGAGCAATTCGATAATACTTGAGACTAACTTCACTCTACATACTATTGTTTCTTATTCTTTTATTTATTTTTTTTATTTTATTTTGTGTAGTATCATTACTGCTTTCGTTATGGGTGTAGTGTATATGTGTATATATATATACATAATAGGATTTCAATGATCCGAAACGTCTATTTTTTAGGTCTCCATTAAGGAATTATCTTTTCAAAAAATTAAGTAAATCAGAAACCATTTACCATATAAGATTAAATAGTCAACATTTCAAGTTTTTATTTTGTTGACTATTTAATCTTTATAGGTAAATAATTTCCGATTCACTTAATTTTTTGCAAAAATGATCCTTTAATGGAGACCTAAAAAATAAATAGTTCAGATCATTAAAATCTTATATGGAGTGGGCTTTATTGAAAACTTGTGTAAAAAATAAAATGTCACAGATCCACCTGTCATACCCCGAACCCCAGGAATGCAACAGATGCACCCACTTTGAATATCTCAAGTGATTAAATGCCACTAATTAAGTATTAATCCCTCAAGACACCCAAGGATGGTTAAGCATTTTGAATTAAATGGACCGGGCTGGATCAGAAATAATAAATAGCGGAAAACATGTGAAATAAAAATAAAACTTCTTTATAAAACCAACCCTCAAGATTATAGTAGTTCATTTCAACCTTGAAGAATTAAATAAATTTGAAATATATAGCAAACATAGAATAAAAGTTTCAAAACTACGCAAACATATAATCGAAGAAAATAACTCAAAACCATCTCCAAACCATGGAGGTAAAATCATTCAAGACCTACTCGAAACAAGAAAACAATCAAATGACATCACCAATTAAATCTAGATAGTTGACAAGTCTTAAGATGCTGCTCTGCTCGACCCTTGTCCAAGTTCGTCTTTTTACCATGCTCGTACTTATAAAAACATCTAATAAACAAGAAACACAAAAATAATGTAGAAGGTAAGCATCTAATACGATCATAACTTCTCTCAATGGACCCTGTTAGGTTTGAAAACCACAAAACCATTGAAAGTGAAAATTATTTTCCATCGGATTCTTAAATCATCCAAAACAAGTTATTCAAATATTTCCTTTGAAATCCTTTACAAAAAATTTATGACTCGAACAAGTTCTTCAAACATTTCCTTTGAAATCCTTTACAAAACATTTTCTTTGAAATCCTTTACAAAACATTTATGACTTAGCTATACAACAATTATGATTATAAACATGCAATTTCAAAATAAATCAATTATACCTGATGGTAGATACACGTTAAGTACAACTATGGACAGCTATTAAAAGAAATGGCATCCATTGTGAGAGTGTCACGTTAAACAGAAATAGGAACTCGCAATTGAGAAACCATATTTTCTACCACTTGATCAATCATGGGTCCTCGTTTCGCACAAGCCCACGTGGCCACGTATGAGCTTGGCTAAACTCCTAATAATATACTAATTAATTCTTCTATAAGGTTTAGGAATTTGAACCTAAGGTCACGTACTACGTTACCCGAACTCTCACACCAATTATACAAATATAACACGTTATAATAATTTAAAAATACAAACACACACAAAGTTCATAGTCAAGAATGTAGGATAAATCTCGTTACCTGGAATTTAATGCTCTTTACATATTCTATTATATAGCCTATGCATCCCCATCCATTTCGAATTTATCGCCTTCTTGTCATGTCACAAAAACATCATTCAGTAACTGGTGTTCCTAGTGTCTGACAATACGACAATTTAGTCAAAAGTTAAGTTCAACACAAACTTGCTATGACCCATCATTTTAGGTCACACGTCCCTAAAGACTCTAGTCCTAAGTAAACTAAATTCTACTCTTTAAGGTTTCTAAGTTTCAAGTTAATTTTAAAGTCAAATCACTTAACTAATTGACTTGGTTTAAAGCAATTTCAGAAATTAATTTATGTTAGAATAAATCAAACCTAAGTATTATCAAAGTATTTAATTAATTAGTATTTCTCCAAAATATTACAATAATTAATCAAGTTTGAATAATAGCTTAAATCCAATTTAAACTCTACAAGTTAATAACCTTTAATTAAATTTCTAAATTAAAGTTATAACTAATCATGCTTAATTAACCAAATAAATTAAGCATTTAAATCTCCAAGATAAACCTAGTCATGCTTAATTAATAAATAAATCTTACTTAATTAATCTAAGCATGCAACCTATTATTAAAGCTTAAGAAAAATAAATAAAAGACTTACCCGATTGTACACCTCCAAAGATAAACTCCACTCCTAATGACTCCTCCTTGGCAAGCTCTTCAAAAGAAAATTTTTAAATTATGAACATTTTCTTCTCTTTTGGGATGTCTCTTTTTAGGGAGACTCCCAAAGAACCAAGAAGTGAGTATCTCAAACTTCACTTGGTGGTGTAAGTGAAAATAAGGTACACGAGTCTTTATGTATAGGCAAAAGGAGGTGAGAAGTTTTTCTAATTCTCCAATATGGAATATGATGCACAAAAGTGTCAAAACCAAGGGAAAAATACATAAAAACTCGAAATTGGTCAACATAACCCGGCCTAATTATTCGTTTTGTGAGACAAAACGAATTTGAGTCACCCAAATACAAAACATGCGAGTCACACATAACTGCTTTCTATAGTGACCGGTTTTAATCAAATGGACGGCCGAGATTAAAAGGTGATTAACGAGCTCTAACGGCTCAGATTTAAAGTGAATGGCTTCAATGTAATGCGGCATACAAAACCTTCCATGTGAGTGCGTCCTGCGTCAACTGCTAGTAACCCCGTCAGCGTTTCTCCTCCAATTGGAGCACGTCACGTGGTGGTTGTCAGTCCAATCAGCCACTTCTTTTAATTTCTGAATTTTTTTTTTATTTCTCCAAACTTCATAAATTCATCAAAAATAACTCGGAACTCCAAATAATTCCCCAAAAAAGCTTACACATCGTAACGATTAGTACTAATTTCCTATAGTCTCAAAATAGCTAAATCACTTATAGAAAATTATGAAAAATTCTCATCTCATAATTTAATTCTAAAAAATGAAAACAAATAAAATAATCACCAAACTCTTGAATTTCTTTTCTACAAAATTCACTATCAAACAACTAAACTCCAAAACCACAACCAAAGATCTAATTTAGTTAAAACAATGTTAAGGGAAACTTCAATTCCTTTAAACAAACCTTAAGAACAAAGTTAAATAGTTTAAGTAAGAAAATTAACAAAAGTCGAAAATTCAAAGTGCTACACCGCCCTTTTAATGAAACAATCATACAAAACACTCATGTCTTCCTATCTGATTAAGTGAAACACTGACTTTCACTCGAAATTAAACATTTCTACTTCCTTTCAAACTCAGGCCCAACCCACCTAATAGAATTATAGAAACCCAAGCCTCAGATTAGGTTCTTAAACCCTATTTCTCCTCCCAACAGATTTGAACTTCCAGCCTCCCACCTTCATCCCTCTCTAGTTCTATGTCCTCTTTTCTTTTCTTTGACTTGCTCCCAAATTCATGTTTTGTAATCAATTTAAACTAGGTATACAAGGACTAGAAGTAGAATGATAATATATCACAATTCACAAGAAGTTGTAGAAGATGAAGAAAATATCAAATAGTTTTGAGGGTTGATTATTAATTATGTTTTAATGAAAATCAATACTGTGTTATGATTATTTTATATATAATAATTCTATAATCTTAGGCCCCGTTTGGTTCAAATTTTGAAGGTCTGAGAATAAGAAATCAATTATATTTCTACGTTTGATAATTAGAGAGAAAAGAAATCAATTCCTGACATAAGGGAATCTGATGCCCTTATTGGGGGTGAAAATAAAACTCTTACTCCAGCTTGAGTTTTGTTTTCTCCTCTTTTGAGAAACATTTATTGGTTTTTTTTTTTAACAAAACTAATCATGTTATTATTTTAAAATGTCATCTTTATTGTCATTTATTAAATAAATAATAAATAAAGGTATAATTGAAAAACTGATATTTTTTATTTTCAATTCATGCATAACCCAAATATGAAAATAAAAATAAAAATTTAATTTATAGTTTAATTTTTCAGAATTACCAAACACAAAAAATGAAATTTCACATTCCTTTCTTTCGAAAAATGCAAAGAAATTGATTTTCGTAAATCAAACGAGCCCTCGAGGCTTATTATGTTAGGGTGGATTCGGTCCGGTTACTGAGCCGAAAAGCCCAAACCGAAGACCGGACCGAACCCTCTCAGTTAGCCCTTTTGTTTACCGAGACCGGGACCGGGACCGGATTGCCGGTAAACCGGCACTTGGGCGGACCGGCATTTCACCTCGGCTCAGCTTGGAATGGGCCTTGATCGGTGGTGGGTTGAGCAAGAAGGTGGCGAGACAGAGGGGCAATTAAAAGAAGCAAAATTAAACCACAAAGATCAAATATTTCCCAAACAACAGAATTTCACATTCAGCCCAAACAACAAAAATTCCTAAACATTTCCCAGTACGACGTCATCCATGGCCAAACCGATCATTGAAGACAACATTTTCGTGGGTTTTGTGTCGGGAGGGATGGGGAATGGATTTGGGTTTGAGTACCTGCAAATGGGTTGAGACTTGAGACTTGAGAGTTGAGAGAGTGTTTGGAGATTGGGGAAGTAGAGGGGTTGCAGAGGAGAGGAGAGAGAGAGAGAGAGAGAGAGAGAGAGAGAGAGAGAGAGAGAGAGAGAGATAACAGTGGCGGCGCAAAATGTGAAAAAGAAGAAGACATTAGTAGGTTAAACACTTACTGACTTATCTTGGCCAAAAAAAAAAAAACACTTACTGACTTATACATAATATGTGAATTGTATATTAATTTTATCATCTAACATATGTATAAATAAATATATTGGAAGAACAAATTTATAAAAAGTTTGTGGTCTGATGGATAAGGCACCAGCCTTTCCCTTGTGGTCTTGAGGTTGAACCATCATTAGGCCATATTTCATTTTTTTACTTTTATTTTTAGTTTGTAGAGTTTTAGGCTTTTAGCAATTTAGAGTATTAAAATTTTAATTAAAAAAATTAAAAGTTAAAACACATATAAACTAGTTTAATTGAAAACCTAATATTAGTTTAAACTATTTTGTATATGGTATATTGGTATAGGACATAATAAGCCTTATAAGGTATAAAATTTAAAATTTTTAAAATACACAATAGAGTTTAGGGTTTAGGATATGGGATATATGAATAGGATATAGGGTTTAGTATTTAGTTTATAGTTATATGGTATAAATTGTTTAGGATATGATATAATAGTAAGGTTTAGGGCATTTTTAATTAGTTTTTATATAGAAATGTATTATATAAATTAAAAAACATAGAAATTATTAATTATAGAGTTTAGGGTTTATAAATTTATATATTTGTTATATAAATTATAGAAATGTATATAAATGTATTATAGAAAGGTATTTTAGAGTATAAAAATGTATAAAAATGTAATATTTAAATTAAATGTTATATATATTCGGTTCAGTTCGGTAAACCGACGATTTTAAAATTTGAGCATCGGAACTGAAACCGAACATACTGATTCGGTTGACAAACCGATATTTCGATATGGTTCTTTTTTGAAATGGTTATTTTTAACATCGATTTGAGTGATTTCGAATACGATCTCAGTTTTTCGGTCAAACCAACCCATTCCTATTATTATATATAATAAAATGCTTGACCTCTATGCCTCGGTTTTTAAAACATCTTTCCCTCCTTTGTTTTCCTTTTAAATTTTTAATAGACAAAAAAAAAAAAAAAAAAGCTACGGGAGGAAATTAGATGTCGAGAGATGAGGAGCATCTGAAAAATAGCATCTTTGTATAAAGGCAACTGTGAGTCCACTCTCCATCTAACCGCGTCTGGCCGTCTAGGGAACCTGTCTTAACGGGGGGGCCCACCAGTCCAATTAATACCAATCAACGCGCTCACGTTTTCAGAGTCTTTCAACAACGAAAACGGAAAACCTGACTGCATCGCACGTGCCACTGTCCACGCACGTGCCGTCCTCAAAACCCATCCTTGCCGCTTGCGTGCCTCGATATCTATAAAGATATCTCCATCTCTAAAACTCGAGTCTTGACCCAAAAAATTGCTTGCACTTTCTTATACACCAGACCACCAAGACTTTCTTTGTAGCAGTTTGAACAGGTCTCAGTTTTCCGGCGACTTTTCCGGTCAGTCTGTTACCGTCGATCCTTCATTTCGCATCTCGATCTTCTTCAGTAACGCCTCGCCATGTCGGTCAGTTCTCTCTCTCTCTCTCTCTCTCTCTCTCTCTCTCTCTCTCGTAAGAGTGCTTTTTGGTTAGTGTTTGGGGGTGATTGCTTAATGAATAAGTTTGCTCATTGACTCTCTGTGATAGGGACAGCCATATTAGATCTGTTTTGAACTTTGTTTAAGAAGAAGAATTTGTGTGATTGGTTGAATTGGATTGATATCTATAGTAAAGAATTGCATGTATATTACTGGATTTGTGTGGAAATGCTACTTGTTTGACTGTTTCGTAGTTGTCTCTTACATTTTTGTTCCTCAATGCAAATGATCTACTGGGTTTGACTTGTTTTCAAGGGGGAAACAAAAATTGACTGAATGACACAAATCAATTCTTGACCAAAAGTTTCTGTTTGGATTCATCTTGTTTTCTACATTATCCCTACTTCTCTTTTGGAAAAGCGGTTCAGGATTCTTAATATGTTTATTATATCATTTGTTTATTTTTCAGTTGCAGTCTTGTAAATTTAGTTCCTGCCTACAGCTTGAGAAATATGTCATAGATCTGATGCTTATAATGAAATCAGAGCAAACCCAAAACTAAAATCACTTTATTTTTCTCTTAAAGGTTCTTGATGCTGATGTACTTACTAAAGAAAAGGAAGTATTAAGTGCTTTAAGAGTTAAATTTTTTATTTCTCTGTATTTACTTTGAACAAACTTTAACAACCTTTTGAGTTATCATTTGTTTCGAGTTGATTTGTGTTAAATGATGAAGTAAATGAGGGAATCATTTGGAGATCATAGAATGTGACGTCCCAGATTACAAAATATCAAGCTTTTTAATAATTTGTATAGAGGATGTACTAGGGGATGAAGCTCAAGTTACTTTGGTGAAGCAGTGACTTGCAATCTAGGAGGCCTGGAAATGGAACTATGCAGGTTAAGGTTTTCCTTGAAAAGACACCACCCATTTATAAGTTGTATATGGGTTCTTTTCTTGGAAAATGGTTGTGATCAACTCATAAATATAATTTGGTGAGCAGACAAATATTGGTAGCTGACTGTATTACTTCCAGAAAATAATGCCTGGTTGTGGTTAGCCCAAAACCCAAATTGTTTTCTGAACACTATCAATAAAATTTTCTTGGTTGATTATGTTTATCGTTATTTTCTTGGGGGAACAACTTAATCTATAAATTTTCTGTGAGCATGCCTAGCAAATGTTGGTTGAATCCTAGTTAAGTAGGTATGAAATATGAAATAGGTGTCTCTAGTAAGATTCTTTTTCTTTGTGTTTTTGGAGCATGGTTATCCAATTTATTCATCGTTTAAGCTACTGTAGATTTTCCAAAGGATATTTAATTACATATTTTGATATCTCTCCAAAATCAATGCATATACTATTTAATCATATTTTCTATGGTCAAACTCATGTCATTCTCTTGCAGATAAAAACCATTAAAGTCAGCAATCTTTCCTTGGGTGCAAGTGAGAGAGACATAAAGGAGTTCTTTTCTTTTTCTGGTGATATTGCATATGTCGAAATGAAGAGGTTTGATGTTTTATTTAGTTTGATGGATTTCTCATTTTTCAATGTTTGTATATAATTGTAAATCAAGCTTGTCATATGTTCATGTAGTGATACTGAGCGGTCTCAAATTGCATATGTTACCTTCAAGGATGGACAAGGAGCAGAGACTGCAGTTCTCCTTTCGGTAATGCAACTTCTTGGATCATAGTATATTACTTTATCACTTCATCCTTCTGTTTTCTTATCCCCATGATCTTTTGCTCTGCATTCCTTGGCAGTTATACTAATAATTTTTCCTGGGAGATCAAACCAATAGAAGATCAATTTAGGCCTTAAAACCTGTTTCAATGGTTTAATACTGTTTGTGATTTCACTTTATGCCCTAGGTATTAATAAAATAGTTTTCATTTCTTGCAAATAATATAGGCATTTAAGAAACAAAATGCATTTGAGATTGCTGCAGCCAGTATGAGGTTCGTGACAGTAATGAATAGAAAAATTGTACAAGATGGTTTATTCGTATTGGAAAAGCTGGATATGGCTTGCTTTTTAGACGAGGTAGGATTTGTGGATGATGTCATTACGTATAAGAAAAATCAATGGATCTACTTGAAAAGAACAACACATTTAGCTGTCTTAGCAACCTTCTTCTCTAACTTCGATGAACAATAGACCCATGTTGAGCTAGTACTGCACTGGTTGACTTGTTTTCATGCTCGTGCTTGTCTCTATGGTTCTACTTGTACTGCCCATATTCAACTTAGAGGTTCTATAAGAAGGATATTATGGGCTGAGGTGGTGAGTACCAACAAGATGGAAAACGGTCTGCAGGGGGATATGGCATTGTTGAGCTAACAGGTCAAGAAAGGTGTTTATCTTTAAGTTTTTGGTGCTTTAGGTTTTGCTGCACTGTAGGTACTCTAGTTTATGAGGTCAAAATTTAAGTTTTCTTGTACAATTAGTATAGTAATTTGTCATGTTGGAGTTGAGGACACACTGGGCCATAGCATGTCTTAGGGTTGGATGTTTCTCTTTCCCTTCCTCTATGTTGGAGGTTGAAATTCTGTAACTGCTGGTGTTGGTCAAAATAGGAGGTGCATTACTATGTCTGTTGCAATTCCATGGGTAATATATGTGTAAGGAAGCTTTAAAGAGGAAGGTGTACAGAACCTTAGTTGGAAGTCTGTGTTATGCATGTTTAATATCTCTCTGCTTCTGTTTGAGTTCATCATTGAGTTTCTACTGAAGCTTTGGTTTCACTTAGCAATAGAATTTGTATGACTTTAATTGGTGATCTAACTTCTTTATGCAAATGAGCAAGTTTAACTTGAAACTTTTTGTCATGTCAGGGAGCTACAATAGTGGATATGTCTGTCATTATCACTCTGGCTCCGGATTACCATTTGCCACCTGCTGCTACAGCACCTTCTGTAAGAGTCTTGCTCAGAGCTTCTGCATCATATTTCACCTCTACAATTTCAATGACCTGTCTATTGCTTCATTCTATGCAGGTAACAGACAATAAAACTCCTGGTGGTGCTGAATCTGCATTGCGGAAGGCAGAGGATGTGGTTACTGGCATGCTTGCTAAGGGATTTATCTTAGGCAAAGATGCAGTGAACAAGGCAAAGAGCTTGGATGAGAAACACCAGTTGACCTCAACAGCTACAGAAAAAGTTGCTTCCTTTGACAAGAAGATTGGGCTCAGTGAGAAAATAAGTGCTGGTACTTCTGTGGTGAGTGACAAAGTTCGTGAAGTGGATCAGAAATTTCAGGTCTCAGAAAAAACCAAATCAGCTTTTGCAGCTGCTGAGCAGACGGTCAGTAATGCTGGATCTGCCATAATGAAGAACCGGTATGTGTTTACCAGCGCTTCATGGGTTACAGGTGCTTTTAATAAGGTTGCAAAGGCCGCTGGGGAGGTTGGTCAGAAAACAAAAGAGAAAGTGGGAATGGCTGAAGAGGAGCACCACCGAAAAATAGAGGATGACTATGCTCAAGTTCTCTCTGACTCTCCAACAGCATCTGCACAGGAGACCTCCAAGCCGGAACCTGTCAAAGGTTTGATCCTTTGATTTTCATCTTTTGTAAATACCTTGAAACTTTTGGATGTTGTTCTCTTTTGTTTCTTGCCTTACTCTTCTAGCATGAAAGTGGTGAATGTAGACAGATTCGTCCAATTTGTTTAACATATGCAATTAATGTCTTTACCCTTCTTGCATGAGAATGTCAGTAAACCAAACTTTTGTGAGGTTTATTGATTTGCTTTTTCTGTTTCTGTTGGGTTATTTATCTGTGTGGTTCCCAGGTCATCTGGTGAACCGATATAAACTTTAATGGGCACAAAATTATTATTGTATTTGTTCCTTCACCCAATGTGCAAAATTATTATTCTTGTATTTGTTCCTACACCCAATGTGTGTTTCTGAGCTTTAATCCGAAGTGCTTTTATGTGCTTTCTTCTCAATAGTAATGATCACCCAAGGGGCTTAAAATGTGGGACAACACATTCAAGGGTTGGATTTAGTTTAATGAAAAGGGAAAGTCATTCTTTTTCCATGTTGCTGAGTGCAACCATGGGAAATCATTTCCTACTCCATGGTGATCACCCAAAAGGGGGAAAATGAAACCCTCCAAGCAACTTTTAAAATACCTCCATTCCCACTCGTAAGAAAGCATTGAAACTTAAAAAGGGTGATCACATTTCCTTTCTCGTAAGAAAGCATTGATTACGCAATTTTAAGACTAAATTGCGCAATCAACATTTAAAAATACCACTTATTTCCCATGGAAAAGCATCAACACATTTTTTAGATTAGGTATAATTAGAAACGTGAACAATTTTTATTTCATATTCCTATACAAACCAAACATGGGAAATGAAATAAAAATGCTTGTTATTTTCTCAGCATTCCAAAACATTGGAATGAGAATCTCTATTCGATTCCCACTCTTAAATTTGGATAGGAATTGATTTTTTATCAAAAGCAATGCATAGTTCGCATTCAGGCCTTAATAAAACCAGGGTGTACTTAGAACTAAGGACACATGATCTATGTGCAATATGAATCAATTCACCAATCAATACATTTAGGAATAACAGCGAATAACTGGTGCACTGTACATTTTGGAGACGGGATGTTTTCCTTGGTGGTGATGGGTCTGATGACAAAACAAGAAAACAAGTCTTGAACTAATAAAAAATAGGAGCTGTTATTTGCACTCTTAAAATGACTACTTGCACTCATGTGAGAGCAACAAGGAGTGCGAGCAGTGGCGGATCTAGACATCCACTGGTATGGGGGCAAGATAAACCCAGCAGGGGTGGAAGCGAAGGATCAGGGGCGACGATGAGGGAGCAAGGGGCAACGGCGATAGCGAGGGAGCAAGGGGCGACGACGACATCGAGGGAGCAGGGGGCGACGGGCGACGGTGATCGGCTCTGGTTCTTTCCCCTGTTCTGATTCTTGCCCCTGCTCTGCCCCTGCTAGCCATGGCTGCAACCAAGATTTCATGGGGTCAAGATTTTTCATCAAGCCCAGCCTTTCTGAGTTCATGGGATCAAGTGACCCCATTGACCCCACTGTAGATCCGCCACTGAGTGCGAGCTGATAGTTTTGAAATGCATTTATATTTTTCTAAAAAAAACATGACATATAGCAGGAGTATAGCAGGACCAATACAGAAAAACACCAAAAAAACAAAGGGTCCAAAAAAAATGGTACATAAAATAAAGGATACACAAAGACCCAGTTAAAGGTAAAGCCCCACTCTGTAAAATGAAGGCAAACCCTACCGGGAGAAGGTGAAGTATATGGAAATGAAGGTTACATAAAACAAAAGATACAAAAAGATCCAATACAGAAAAAACACCAAGAGGGTCCAAAAACCACATTACATAAAATCACGCCCAATTAAAGGCAAAGCCCAACTCTGTAAAATAAGGCAAACCCTGGACCTGGAAAGTGGAAAATAGGAGAAGGAGATGGGAGGATTTGAAGCGTATGGAATTGGAGTTATTGTTCTTGTTTCCTAAGCTTATGTTCTTTTTATTTTGCAAATTAGTCCCTAGAGCTTATGAAGCTTAACAACAATTAGCCCTAAAGCTTGACAACAAGAAACCCAGTTCTTAGTTTTGTCCCTTTAATTATTATTATTCTTGGGTCTTTTTTTTTTTCAATGGAATCTATTTGATTTATGGTTCTTAGTTCTTGAGCACTCGTTCAAAACCCGTATCCCTTGGGTCAATAATTATTTATTGAGCAAAGTACAATTTATACTCATGAGGTTTGGAGTGTTTTACAACTTGCACTTTTATAATTTTAATTTTTTTCAATTTAGTATCTAACATTTTGATTTACTTACAATTGACTACTGTCATTTTTTTAATTGTCTTATTAGACGTTAATTAATGATTTGGCAGTTGTAGATCACATTTATGTCAATCTGTATGCCTGAATGACCTCTCTTCATGTGCATTTTTAGTATATCAAGTTGGATATGAATTTTGGAAGGTCGTTCAAAAACCAAAATTCATATCAAACAGTTGAAGTACTTTTTATTGGACAGTCTCGGAGGTCATTTGGCCTTACAAGTCAGTAAAAATGTGAGACCTGAAACTGACACATCATCAATTAACGTTTGATTAGATAGTCACATATAACAATAGTCAATTGTAAGTAAATCAAATGTTATATACTAAATTAATAAAATTAAAACGATAAGATGTAAGTTGTGAAACATCCTAAATCTCAAGGTTGTAAGTTGTAATTTGTTCTTATTTACTAAAGAAGGTACTATAATTCAATATATATATATATATGCAGTTGATGCTCCCACCTTGTGGATTTGCTCTTATTGTTACTATTACTGTCGAACAGTGGTCAAAAGAAAAAGCGCTAAGTGCTCGACTCATTAAAGTGGATAGACCTATTACCATGTTTGTGCAAGTGGGTCGTCTTATCATAGAATTTAAAAAATAATAATAATAATAATAACCATTTGGTCTAGTAGCACCTAGTATCTTCTTTGTGGAAAGAGGTCATGAACTCATATCTCATGGACCACCATTGTTGTTAAATTAAAGAAAATGATAGTTGTTTAATAAAAAAATGAATCACCTTTTTTTTTTTAAGTTACTCTTGAATTTGCTTAAAAAAAAAAAAAGTAAGTTACTCTTGTATCGTTTAAGACAGATGGTTGGTGAGAATGAGTATATAAATCAATAAAGACCAAAATTAAGAAATGGTAAGAGAAATTTTATAACGATGGAGTCTTGGTCGGAAAGATGGAGATAAAACATCAATTGCCTGATATTAACTTCTACGGTCTGATATTGGAGAAAAGTGTATTGCCCTTGATCAAACTAGAAATCTCATAAGAGAAGAAATATCCCTCTTTCTTTACCATGCCACTATCTCTTCCTATATAATTGACGAAACAAAGATAGATTTTTCCAGTATGTGCTATCTGAGGAAGGTACAGTCCAACTATGAGGTACACCAACAGGTGTTACAGTATTAATTATTGTGTGCGAATATTACGACGTGACAAATTCATTAAAATTATAAAATGTGTATAATTATTAATATATAAAATTCTAAATTTATAAGTTTGTCTCTTGCCCATATTATAGCATGTAGATTCAGTAACACCACGTGCCAATGTTAGGATCATATGCATAAAATAATTTTTCTATGATTACTTATGACACTTAAGAGAGAGAGAGAGAGAGAGAAGAAGAAATGTGAACGTTGTGATCTTTGAAGGGTAGAGAAACTAAAACCTTAAAATGTAAGGAGCCATTTCTCTTTACTAAACACACAAGTTGATAGGTGTTGATTTATTTTCATTTTTTTTCTTAATAATTAATTCCTACTGATAAGTCAATATGTGTCAACTTATAATTGACTTGGAAGAAGAAATGACTCCTTACATGTAAAAAAATCTAACATTGTTGTTTTCTTAAGTTTATATTTCCATCTATTTCATGTTGTTGCTCCTGGTGAATATGCTTAAGGAAGGCATGGTTTTGCATAGTAAATTAGCTTTTGCAATGTAATATTTGCATCCATTCCCTCATGCCCAACCTGTCAAAAGGAAATAATTTAGTTTGGCCCAGGGGAAAAAAATTATGAATGCAAAACTAGAATCAAAGAAAGAGAAAAAGAAATTTAGCACCAACAACTAAATTCACAACATTAGAACTACCTCTTAGAGGCATGCCACCATCAGAACTACATATAAAGCCAAATGATATTACGCACAACATTAAGCCTCTTTGATCTTATGACTCAAAGAGACTTAATGCCAAATGGGATTACAGACAACACATTGATCAATGGATTTTGTTTGAAAGGTTTGATGAACATGGCAATGTAAATTTTTTATGCTGCAGTAGCAGTTATGGTGAGAAGCAAATCCCATTCAGTAATAAGTTAATAACCAATCAGTACCATTGTTTTTGTCCAGTAAAATCATTGTAAAACTCATTCAACAAAATAGTCCCTTAAACGCATAAAAGATAATTAAAAAAAAAAAAACATACAGCAGCTAAAGATTCAATTTAATTAAGGGTCCAGATTAGAATGACCAAAAAGAAAGAGAAGTGTAACCAACAAGACAAAGCTCCCGAACTCACAACTAACTCACAAGCACCACTTGGTTTCTCGACTTCTCGTTATCACCAATACTCCACGCCACCACATATCCATAGTCCATACACAAGCCTCTCTCTGGTTCTCTCTCTCACACACACAGATAAGAAAAAGAAAAATGGTGGCTACAGAGTCAGTGAGAGTGTACAGTTGTTTCAGCTTCAATGGGTCTCAGAGACGGCCAACCAGCCCTCTCTCTCCAACCCGCTTTCTGGGTCTTCGTCCTCTACCCTCTTCTTCTTTCACTTCCTCTTCGCTTTCCCACTTCTTTGGGAATGTGCGTCTCAGCTCAAACTCCTCAAAGCTCTCTAATTTACGCCAACAGAGCCGACGAAACCTCTCTGTTTTCGCTATGGCTGCTGATGGTCATTTTCTCGAACTCTTCTATGTCTTGCTATAGTTTAACTGCTACTTTCTTGTTGAATTTTTGTTCTTTCAAGTGTTTTCTGGATACCCTTTTGCCCAAATTGTTTAATTTGGGTTATTCTGTGAGTTTGGTGGGCAATTAGTCTCTTGCACACCTTAGAATATGAAATATATTCATTTTGGTTTGGTTCTTATTTGAAGTGAATCAAATTGAATATTTGTAACGCAAAGAATGATCCTTTAAATTATAATAATTAATCCTATCTTTTTTGTTTAGGTCTTTGGTATTCTAATATGAGTTTTAGATAAAATATCGTTTATGGAGCCCATAGTTATCTACTTCACCAAGCATTCACTGTCAATTTGCAACGTGGGTAGAAGTAGCTTAGCTTACTGTATTCCTAATATGTTGTAAACTTGTAAATTGGTTTAGGTTTATTGAAGAACGGTAATTTAATGTCCAATGGATATGGGATTGGCTTCCATTTGTTGTCTATACTCTATAGTATAACGATAGGGATGCAATATTCTCAAAAATTCTAAGAGTTAGCCTCAACATGGTCTTTAGCTCTTTTGAAGCTAGATGAAAACACAATAGTAATGCTTTTCTGACTTTCCAAGGGCATGTTATTACTGAATGGTGTGCCTCAATAATATATATTTTAGGAGTTTCGTTAACTGACTTTATAATTTTACCTGGAAACTCTCTGTACTTTTGGGTTTTTCAGTTTACTATTAATATTTGTACAAATATCAGCTAACATAGCAGAGTTGGATTCATTTTATTTCATTTTTCTTTATGCCAGATGGAAAGCGTACAGTACCGTTAGAGGATTATCGCAATATTGGAATTATGGCTCACATAGATGCCGGAAAGACTACTACAACGGAACGAATTTTGTATTATACCGGAAGAAACTATAAAATTGGGGAGGTACACGAAGGAACAGCAACTATGGACTGGATGGAGCAGGAACAAGAAAGAGGCATTACCATAACTTCTGCTGCAACTACAACATTTTGGGACAAACACAGGATTAACATTATTGATACTCCGGGCCATGTCGACTTCACCCTTGAAGTGGAGCGTGCTCTCAGGGTACTGGATGGCGCTATATGTTTGTTCGACAGTGTTGCTGGTGTGGAACCTCAATCTGAAACTGTGTGGAGACAAGCTGATAAGTATGGGGTGCCCAGGATTTGCTTTGTCAATAAAATGGATCGTCTTGGAGCAAACTTTTTCCGAACAAGAGACATGATAGTGACAAATCTGGGTGCCAAACCACTTGTAATTCAAATCCCAGTTGGTGCAGAAGATAATTTTAAAGGAGTTATCGATCTTGTGAGGATGAAAGCTATACTTTGGAATGGAGAGGAGTTGGGTGCAAAATTTGTGTACGAGGATATTCCATCTGATCTTCAGGAGCTGGCTAAAGAATACAGAGCGGAGATGATAGAAAACATAGTTGAGTTAGATGATGAAGCTATGGAGGGCTATCTAGAAGGAGTTGAACCTGATGAGGACACCATTAAGAAATTAATTAGGAAGGGAACCATCTCAAATAGTTTTGTGCCAGTATTATGTGGCTCAGCTTTTAAAAATAAGGGCGTTCAACCATTGCTTGATGCTGTTGTGGATTATTTGCCTTCACCACTTGATGTGCCACCAATGAAGGGGACTGATGCAGATGACCCAGAAGTCACAATTGAAAGGGCTGCAAGTGATGATGAACCATTTGCTGGGCTAGCATTCAAGATCATGAGCGACCCATTTGTGGGATCCCTTACATTTGTGAGAATCTATGCAGGAAAGCTAACTGCTGGGTCATATGTACTGAATGCAAACAAGGGGAAAAAGGAGAGGATTGGTAGACTTCTAGAAATGCATGCAAACAGTAGGGAGGATGTTAAGGTAGCTTTAGCTGGTGATATTGTTGCGCTTGCAGGTCTAAAAGATACCGTTACAGGTGAAACATTGAGTGACCCTGAGCATCCTATTGTGCTTGAACGAATGGACTTCCCTGATCCTGTGATTAAGGTGGCAATTGAACCCAAAACTAAAGCTGATGTCGATAAGATGGGAGCTGGTTTGGTTAAGCTTGCTCAGGAAGACCCTTCTTTCCACTTCTCACGAGATGAAGAGATCAATCAGACAGTGATTGAAGGAATGGGAGAATTGCATCTTGAAATTATTGTTGATCGGCTCAAGAGGGAATTCAAGGTCTACATCTGCTACTCTATGTTTCTTATTGTCAATTTTATTTCTGATGCTTTACCTTCCAGCATAAAAGATGTTAGAAAATGTCATTTTTATTTTGTGCTTTATGCCTCTCATGTTGTCATCTTCTGGATTATTACTCTCACCAATGCTCATGCATTTATCTTATATATATTTATATATATGTATGTATGTCCATTTAAAGCTATTATGCACCTACATACAAATTTGAGCATTTATCCACCATTTTGAGATTTTGTGAAACCAGGTTGCACTTAGAAGTGATTCTCTCCTGCTACATCATTTAACATATTATATTATGTAATTGGAAATTAAGTTCATTGATAGGGTGAAATCATGTATGAATATGTAGTGCCGTTTTCCTGGTCAACTATATATAAATATATAAATATTTATATATATGTAGAGAGAGAGAGAGAGAGAGAGAGAGAGAGAGAGAGAGAGAGAGAGAGAGAGAGAGATGCTTGGATGTATTGTTGATTTGAATTCTCATAACTGGGGATGCTTGATCTATGCAGGTGGAAGCAAATGTTGGAGCACCCCAAGTAAACTACCGGGAAAGCATCTCCAAGGTCGCAGAAGTGAAGTATGTGCACAAGAAACAATCTGGTGGACAAGGTCAGTTTGCTGATATCACTGTACGGTTTGAACCCATGGAACCTGGTAGTGGATATGAGTTCAAGAGTGAAATCAAGGGTGGTGCAGTGCCAAGAGAATACATTCCCGGGGTGATGAAAGGATTAGAGGAGTGTATGAGTAACGGGGTGCTTGCAGGATTTCCAGTCGTCGATGTCCGTGCTGTACTAGTAGATGGTTCTTACCATGATGTCGACTCAAGTGTCTTGGCATTCCAATTGGCAGCCAGAGGAGCTTTCCGGGAGGGGATAAAAAGAGCTAGCCCAAAAATGCTTGAGCCAATAATGAAAGTTGAAGTTGTTACACCTGAAGAACATCTAGGAGATGTGATTGGTGATCTTAACTCGAGGAGAGGTCAAATCAACAGCTTTAGTGACAAACCTGGTGGTCTCAAGGTATGTCCAAAAAAAAAATGATAAAGCTATAATGGCCGCTAGTAGGCTCATATGCAGTTACCTTTGAATGGTAACAGACCATATCATGTTTCAGTTTGTAATTGCACATACATATGCATATAATGCCTTAAATGCCGACTTCCGTGAACAACTGCAGTACTAATTTCCAAAGCCATCTTTTGGATTACTGAATGATGCTGAAAACCTGTTAATAACAATAGATAAAACTTGGTTCGATACTTCAATGCCTATTCCATTGTTTCTGCTTTTTGGTTTTTGTCATCATGCTGATGGGGTTGTGTTGGGATTTAATGCAGGTGGTTGATGCACTGGTTCCTCTTGCAGAGATGTTCCAATATGTTAGTACACTGCGGGGCATGACAAAAGGTCGTGCATCCTACACCATGCAATTAGCCAGGTTTGATGTTGTTCCTCAGCACATCCAGAACCAGCTTGCTGCCAAGGAGGAAGAAGTTGCTGCTTGATTTTGTTTCTCTCTATGATGATTGATGAGGGAGCATCATAATTTATAAGAAAGAGAATGATAAAGTAAATGAGGGAATCATTGGGAGATCATAGAATGTGATGTCCCAGATTACAAAACATCAAGCTTTTTAATAATTTGTATAGAGGATGTACAAGGGGAGGAGAAGCTCAAGTTACTTTGGTGAAGCAGTGATTTGCAATCTTGGAAGCCAGGAAATGGAACTATGCAGGTTAAAGTTTTCCTTGAAAAGACACCGCCCATTTATAACTTGTATATGGGTTCTTTTCTTGGACAAATGGTTGTGATCAACTCATAAATGTAATTGGGCGAGCAGAAAAATATTGGTAGCTGACTGTACTACTTCATAAAATAGTGCCTGGTTGTGGTTGGCAGTTTGGCACAAAATCCAAATTGTTTTCTGAACACTATCAATGAACTTTTCTAGGTAAATTATTTTTATTTTAATATTTTTTGGGGGAACAAATTAATTTATAAATTTTCTGTGAACATGTCTGGCAAGTAGGGGTGGGAATGGGTCGGGTCGGTTGTATTTCGGTCAAACAATCGACCTAACTCGACAAGGCAGATAAGGCCATTTCTGACAGCCAACAACCGACCCACTCATTGTGGATTGGTTAGAATTATTAGACCAATATTTGATCAATTTCAAAACCAACCAACTTTGATGGATCTGTTGGTATTATCAGCTCGACTTGGTAGGTTGGTTGTTGGTAGAATTATTGGCTGACTGATAATGGATAGGTTGGCTAGTAATGGCCGGTAAAACCGACCCATTTCCACCCCTACTGGCAAGTGTTGGTTGAATCCTAGTTCAGTCGGTATGAAATAGGTGTCTATAGTAAGGATTTTTTTCTTAGTGCGTTTGGAGCATGGTTATCCATTTTATTTGTCTATGTTATTCGTAGTTTAAGCTACTTGTGGAGAATGTAGAATTTCCAAAGGATATTCCATTACATTGTGACCTGGTATAGTGGTATGGTGTATCATATATTCTGATCTCTAGTACTTCTGTCAAAAGTTTGAGTTGTAGTATTATTTTCTTAGTTTGATATCTCTCCAAAATCAGTGCGTATAATATGTGTCTGATAATTATGGTCAAATTCATGTCATTCTCATGAAGATAAAACCCATCAAGGTCAACATTAATCTTTCCTTGGGTGCAAGTGAGAGACATATAGGAGTTCTTTTCTTTTTCTGGTGATATTGCATATATTGAAATGAAGAGGTTTGATGTTTTATTTAGTTTGATGGATTTCTCATTTTTCATTGTTCGAATATAAATCAAGCTTAACACATGCTCATGTAGTGATCCTTTTTTTCTTTTGGCCAATGCTCATGTAGTGATACTGAGCGGTCCCAAATTGCATACGTTACCTTCAAGGATGTACAAGGAGAAATACAGAGTGTCCAAAAAACACATTACAGTTCTGCAAGTCTAATGTGTTTACCTCTTTCATAAATTTTTTCTGTGTACAGAACATTTAAATCACAGGTTATTTCTACACCCAGTGAGGTTTATTTATTAAGCTAATGGGTTCCTCAGTCTGCATTATATATACAAATAGCAACTGTACATGTTCCCAAACTTGAGTCGCTAGTGTTGAAAAATCTGCACATCGTACAATTTTATTTTTATTCCCAACTTGACACCCCATGTGCTAAAAACTCTGACATAGTTTAGGTGTCCCACATATCAACTCTTAAATTGCATTGGAGTCGAATTGATTTTGCACAGAGGCCTATAGATCGCCATTATGAAAGTTGCAGTTTTTGTGTGGCTCACTCACTAACCCACTTGTCTGAACTGGGAGCCACCTGGATTTATAAGATGTTTAGTAGTACATGATCAACATGCAGTTGCTTGAGAACGAGGCCTTGGGGCAATTAAGATATGTTATTAATATAGCATCCATTAAGTCCGTTTAGTTAAGAGAAATGATTGTGTGGGATTGTAATAACATTTAATATAAAAATTTATTGAATTTAGGTATCAAATTGTAATATTTTTTCATTTTAACTACTAAAATATTTATGTCATTTCACTTTAAATACTAAATTTCAGTTTAGATACCAAATTTTAAAAAACATAGTTATATAGAGCTGTGACTGTCTAACAGTCATAACTTTTTTATTGATTTGTTGTTTTTTTAATATTTACAAGGCTTAAATTTTAATGTTTAGTCTTTAGGTTATAGGACTTCATCCCCCAAACCTAAATCAAAAATATGAAATCCTTAAAAATTTTGATTTTTTATAAATTTTAAACAGTCACAACTGCGACTGTTCGACAATTACAACTGTGACTGTTCGACAGTCACAACTTTATAACAAACTAATTTGTGACCTAATCCAAAATGTCTTACTCTAGGTTAATACCTAAACTAAAAAATTAGTATCTTCCTGCTTTATTGAAAAACTATTGATATTTGGTATTTAATCCTAATTTTCTATTAATATAATAATGTGGTGTTATAAATTTACTTAAATTATAACACATGTATAATAATTAATTTTTAAAAGAGTTAATTACACTTATACCTCCTGAGGTTTCAATAATTACACATACACCCCCTGAGGTTTCAAAATTGTTTCATATAACCCCCTATAGTGAGCAAAAAATGATGATAAATTATGCAAAAATGCATGCTAAGGAGTTAAATGACCTAATAAGATTATTCAAGGTGCAAAGTCCAACCTCAATACAAATATTTTCATTTTTGTTTATTTATTTTTTTCTCTTGTAGGGGGTTATATGCAATAGTTTTGAAACCTCAAGGGGTGTATGTGTAATTTTTTAAATCCTAGGGGGTGTATGTGAAAAGACGATAAATCTCAGGAGGTGTAAATGTAATTAACTCTTTTTAAAACCTTAAAATTTAGAAAAAAAAAACTCTAAAATCTAAGAAAATACTCTTAAAATTATTCACGTGTTATAATTTTAGTGGATTTGTAACACCGCGTCATTACCACGTGTTGTTACAATCACATACAATAATTTTTCGTTTAATTAAAGACTAATTTGTTGTGTTTTTTTGGGTTTAAGCCTGCCCTTTTACCACATAAAAAAAAATATATAGCTTTTTTTTTTCAATTTAACTTATGCAAATGTTACTCCATTCTTTAGTAAATTTCTTTTCAATTTAACTTTCAATTCAAAGCTTCAATATTCTTTTTGTCAAGAATTGACTTTTTTTGTTTTCCGTCACTGTCAAGAATTGACTTCTTAAATATGCATGAGTCTTTTTGTTCAATTATCAACTAGCTAGGTATTAGTTTAGTTTAATAGTATCCAAATCTTCTCTCCATCAAAATGAAAAAAAAAAAAAAAAAAAAAAAAAACCTCGATACTTCATTTTAAGAAATAATAATAATACTTACTACATTGTTAGGACCCACTCTATAATGTCTAAAGTATACATTTTAAATATATTTTTTTTAATTGTCAGTATTAGACGACAATACTACTAAACAGTACCTCTACGTGCACGATATAGAACTGAAATAGACAACCGTTTATGTTAATTTAACGATTTGAATCATAATGAAACATGTCATAAAACTAGTAGACTAATAAAGAACAAAAAATTATTATTGATCAATATAAAAGCAAGTGAAAAATAAATGGACCGATGGTATAATTTCCTCAAATGTTTACTTCCATATCTGTCTGACAAAATGTAATCCATAAGCCAAGGAGGGCCCTCCAACAAACTAAGGGGGGTGTCCCCAACTTAGATTTCATTGGATTTTAAAAGTCCAATGAAATCTAGGTGTCCTCAATTTAGATTTTAATGGATTCCAATGAATTTTAGGTGTCCTCAATTCAGATTTTAATGAATTCCAATGAAATCGAGGTGTCCTCAAAAAGTTATGGATTTCATTAAGTGAAGGATTTTAATGGATTTGGATGGATTTGGTTGGATTTGAATGCATTTTTTACACATAACAAACTCTATAAGAATTCCACCAAATTCCTTTGGATTTTGATAGATTCTATAGATTTTAAAATCCATTAAACTCCTTTAAAATCTGAGTTGGGGACATCCCTAAAACCACGTACCATCCGTTTTGATGGTGAAAAGCAATCCGTAGCCAACACAAATAAATGGCTTTGGGCCTACATATATCGAAACGGATCCCATAACTCATGTCTTTAAATTCTTTTGATATTTCTTTTAGGATAACCTTTGAAAGTAAACTTAAATCATAAATGGTTCAATCACATAATTCTTAGATTATGTTATGGCCGGAGTGACCCGGCAACCTAGTTCTTATTTTCTTAAAATGAGGACATCTTCGTTATTCTTCGCTTGAATATAATACCTGCATTTCTGACATGTCCTTTTCTAGCAAAAAATAAAACATGGTCAGCTTGAAAATAAAACGACATTTTCATTTGGAATCATTGTCATCCAATGGTTTGAACAGACTGGATTTCTAAGATATTTAGATGTGTCTATTTGGCATATCATCTGCAGAGTATATATATATGGATGCACAAAGTTTCTTAATATCTGTGGCTGCATATATTGAGTACGATCAATTCCTGTGTAATTGTGGATAAAATTAATTTCTTGTAGTTGAAAATCCACATTATTCTGAGAAAAGAGATTCTAAATTGAATGACTAAAAGTTGCTTAAGATTATGAGTGTGGATTTAGTAAATGATGGGTTTGGTTGGATTATGGGGTGTAGAGTGCCCTGCAAATTAGGTATATTTTATTTTAGTCATAATGAGGTATAGTTTGTAAAATTCACTTTATATTGTACTTGATGATTGAAACTATTTATTTTTTAATTATTTTTACTTAAATAGTCATTATTTAAGTGTTTACCGATTTATTTAATTTTTTGAATAAGTGATTTTTTGATGAAGATTTAAAAAATAGACGATTTCAATCATCAAATTATAATGTACAATGAATTCCATAATTTATATTTTATTAATTGTAGCCCTTTGAGTGTGTATATCAGTATATGTTACGTGTGTCCTTGTTGTGAATTTAACATTAGTGATTAATATTTAATGGGTTATCTAAAAAAGAAGAACAAGAAGAAGATGAACACAATCACGATGATGGAATTTTCTTAATTCTTAAGCTTTCTAACGTAACCCCACAACCAGACTACCCCTCGCTAGAAGAAAAGTCACCTTTATCTAGAAGGACAAATTTCTTACGTTAGAGATGTTTTTTAGAATATTATTGTTCTCTAATTATTTGTTAATGATGGTCAGCAGAGAATAGCATAATATCATATAGTTACTTTTATTTTACAAATGCCAAATCTCAAAATTTTCGGTTTAAATACTAAAGTTTAATGGTACAAATCGTTTTCTAGAATTTGCTTCATATATGATAACGAAAGTGTTAGCTTCATCTATGATAACGTCAAATTCGAAGCTATGCGCATGTTGGCCAGAAAATGACAATTATATCTCCATTAAAAGTTGAAGACTTCGCATTTCGACTTTGATATCTTTTTCTGTGTGACTATCATCTTATAAGAAAATGAAAATAAAAAAGAGTTAAGTGCGTGAACTTTTTTTATTTTTTCTTAAGTATTTATTTAAGACAAAAAATTAGAACTTCTAGTGTAGACCATCTTGTACGTTTTCTCTCTTGTGGGTACAAGTGTCCCACGTACTACTACTACTATTACTTAATTATCTATTTTGTATATATTATACAAGTTTAGCCAATAAATATTCAATCTTTATTTATTAGAGTAGGTCTTAAATGCAAATATTATGAATAACAGTTGATTAATTAAAAATATAAAAAAATATTATACAAATTTACGACATTGCAAGATTTAAAGCCTACTAGTCACTCGATCCATCTCAACCCAGCTGGAGGACCAGAACACGTCGACTCAGTGTGTCTACTCGAGCTTCTTCAATTCATCCACTCAGATGACCCTTTTGGGTTCCACGCATTCGATCACTCTGCCCCTCTGTCTTGGCTAAACCTAGCTCCTTAAGCCTACATTTCATATTCAGGGTTTCAGCGTCTCAAAAATATTCTTAAAAGTTTTGCAAACCCTAATCTCTCTTTATACAAATATATATATATATATATATGCGATTGTCTTATTTGATTGTTTGGTTAATTGGGTTTCATATAACTTGTGGAAATTGAATTTGGACAAGTTTGGCTAGGTAGTTTTCTTGTACTAGAAAAATTGTCCCATACTGCATATAAACCAAAGAGGAAAATTGCTCTGCAATATTAACTACGTACAACGATTCATAGCATAAGCAGATTTGGTTTGGTACTGCATGTAACGCCCCAATCCGGGAACACAAGGCCTGTAAATTCTATCTTAAGTTTTGGAGTAGGTGTGAGGAGTATAGTCACTTGGCAGGTTTGGTACTGCATGGAAGCTAAGGCAATGGGCCTCAAACTAGCCTCTAAGCCAAGGGCTAGGCTATTGACTGTGTCTTAAGTCTAGGTCATCATTTCCAGATCCATTTCTTCGATCCCACAATCAGGTTCTAGTTCAATACACACCCGGCCATATGTTAAAATCATCAACTGATGAGCCAAGAGAAAACAATATTAAATTCATAACTTTATAAATAGCCTTTATGTCCAACTTAAAAAAAAAAATAGCCTTTATGAATACAAGAACATATGTGGTAATATTAATGTCATACTGCCCTGTCCTGATCAGGCATGGACTCCTCTGAGTTTCATGTATCCAAAAACTATTGTAGGGGTGAGCAAACCACCTCCTAATAATTATTAAAAGCCTAAATAATAATTAATTACCTAAAATAAATTAAATTAAAGTCTAAAGAGAACCAAAACCTAAGTTAGAGGTGTTAAACGAGTCGGGCTGACACGAGCATGACATGATTAAAATAGGCATAGCATGACACAAGTAAACGAGTCGGTTCAAAGTTTTAAGCCTATTAGATACGACACGGCACGAGCACGAAATGAGCCTAAATTATGCATGACTAGTTCAACATTGTTTTTTTTCCATTTTAAAAGAATTTTTTCAACAAGGAAATTCAATTTTCAAGCAAAAAAATGTTAATATTTAATTATAAGACATGAAAAATATCATAACATTAATTTTCTCACCCTAAAAAAAAAAAAAAAAAACTCGTGAGACGGTCCGTTTAAGGCACAACATGAGCATGAATGAGCCACAGGATGTGGGCCGTGCCTAGCCTAGATTTTAACTATATGAACCAATACGAGTATGACACGAAAGCACATGACCCAACTTAAATGGACCAGGCCAACCCATTTGACACCTCTAGCCTAAATATTCTCTAGAAACTCTATACTCCCGAAACCCCCCTAAGATTGAAAAGTCTATCGTCATATATGCCTAGGCGAAGATGACTCATCAATCTAAATCTCATATCAAAAGTTGTACTAAAAATAAGCTTTCCATTAAGGAGAGTAATTCTAGAGAAACGAAAATGAGAGCAAAAAATGACAAAGGGGGGTTTTATAAGTTTTGCGAGCGAGTCATCTTGGTGAAAAATGCGCGGGCGATTGAGTATTTGGGTCGGGCGGTGTGACCCGCCCATTTTGACAACTGACGTGGTGCACCCGAGGGAAGAAATGACATGTCATTCAAGGTGTGGATAGGATCCACAGCTTGACATGTGTAGAGTACGACATGATTGTATACTTCTTCTCCAACTAGATGTTAGCGTGTGCCATACGTGGCACATCAAGACACTAACGCGCATCCCAGCCGTGATGCCTCCTATGTTGTATGATTTGCGTGATCCAATAGTTGTTGTGATGCCACCATGTGTTCTACCACATTTTCTAATATTCTTCAAAATAAAATTTTTTTTTTTGGTCGAATTCAAAATAAAATTTATTTTCTATTTTTCTGGTCAATAATTTCTACATATTTTTTTAATTTTCAAAATTCATTAAAAGTAGTTTTGGATTTCAAAAATTCCTAGAAACTCCTCTTGATGAATACTTTAATTCTATGACCTTAAAATAATTTGACCTAAAAAAACATTCGAGATAATTTTCAAAGAATAATATCTAATAATTCCGAAAAAAAAAAAAAAAGAATCTCTAGTCTCACATTTCCTTCTCTTTAAAATTATTTCTATATATTATCATTCACTTTGACCTCATTATGGCACTTTTTTTTATTTTATCGCCAGGCAAATAGCACTTAAGAAGTGTGTGCTTGAAGCTAGGTTGAATAATTTACTTTACATTAGAGGCTTTTCGGTGTTGATGGGTCAATTGTCATGCATCCTCATTTATGCTGAAGGCTCCACCACACAAACCAACACAGGCTGTAAGCATTCACGAGCCAATGTTTTTGAGCTCCACTCGTGATTGCAGGGACCACCCTTTTTGTTCAAATTGGGTCACCATTCATTTTTTTTTTCTTTTTTTGCCAACGGTCACCATTCATTAACAATATCAATTTATGAAAAAGAGACACTTGAAAAATAATGTTAGTTAGGAGTGGTTGAATTTCATGGTGCATGTATGCAAAACCATTTGATTATTCTCCCTTAAGAATTTGTTCTATATATCTTAACTTATCCTTAGAAGCTAATATGCTTTGTGGAAAAAAATAAAATTTGTAAATAATAATACTTAGGTCAGCTAAGGGTCCATAAAGAAAAGGCATTGTGTTCATAATCATAATTGAATGTTTGGTTACAATATTTAGAAACTCCCCAAATTTTTTTTTTTTAATGAGACTTTCATTAATCATTAAGAATTGGGTTCATCATCAAGTAGTAAAAAACTCTCTTATAAAAAAAAAAGTAATAAAGAAACTCCCAAGTTTAAAATTTACTATCTAAACCGTCATAATCATTATTGATGACACTTGATTTTTTTACTTTTTTATTTTAGGTATTCGTGACTAAAAGTTAATCCAATTATCCAAATGATGAGAATGTGTGAAGTAATAGGTAAGGAGGAATGCTAGCTATCTTACCTAATCTACTTACTCCATCAATATTTTCTCTTATTATTTTTATTTTGCAATATAGTTTTGTGATTAAAATCGTTTATTTTTTAAATTACTAATTAAAGATCATTTGTACAAGAAATTAACAAAATTAAAAATTATTTAATTATATAATTGTTATCAAATAAACATACGATGAGTTAATTATTACTAAAACCGTTTATTTAACATTTACATAATCAAACCATTTTCGATCTTTTATTGATTTTTTACATGAATAATTTTTAAATGATGATCTAACAAATAAACAATTCGAATCATGAGACTACACAATTGAATAAAAATAATAAGAAAGAAAGTTGAAAAAAAAGATAAATTAAAGAAGATAACTAGCATTTCTAATATGATAAATTAGAATATCACAATGTAACAAAAAAATTGTATTTAGATCTTTTTCTTATCTTAATTTTTGTTCAGAGTTCATGTTCTGTAAAGTTAAGTAATAAAACTCTAAATATATTATATTCCTTAAATTTTTAATGAATTATTTGGATTAAAAGTTAAGTAACATATGCGATATATCTGAAATATTATTATCTTGGGATCAATACAGTAATGTAGAAGGACAACTATAGAGAAACTTTTCAGGGATATGACTGATATCTCAACTCAATAACATGATGACATATGTATTTTTATATTTTATCATATAAATTTTTTTAAAATTTCAAAATAAAACCTATTTCATGAAATGTCAAGTCAACTTTTATCCTTATTATAAGTAAGTTTTTTTCACATTCATAATATACCACTATTGACCATTTTGTGTGTGTAATGTAAGTTCTCAAAGAATATTATTGGAAGAAATAATTTTCAAAGAAAAATGCTGTTATTAGTAATATATATCTATTAATGGCATTACTAAGTACACTTTATACATAAATGAGAACATCCTCAAAAAGTTAAAGCATTTACAACTTTACAAATTTTAATTTAGTTGAAGGATCATAAAAAAATTTCTAGTAGCATATTTGCAACGAATAAATTGTCGTCCATAAACTTTAAACTCATGATTACTTGATAAAGAAAAGAGCCAATAATATCCACTAAATCAAATAATCATTGGTTACACTCTCTGCATTCTTATAGACGAATAGTGAATAAAAACATCACATAGCTTTGGCTTGTTTTCTATTTTTGTCCAGAAGTTATTCTTTTGTTTCTTTCGTATTATTCTTTAGGCTGTCAGTTTAACCCATTGCTCTCGTTTATTTGTACTTTACGAAGTCCTAAACTTGTAATAAGCAGCCAAGTTGGCTTCTTCTACGTAACCGACCGACACTTTTGTGGTATGATTTCCCCGTAATACAAGTTCAAACTGCTACACGTTTATAGAAGTCCCAACTCCTAAGCCATCGTTATAAACATTAAGAAAAGGAAAAAAAAAATAAATAAATTGAGCCTCCTTTACACGTCTGCAATTTGGATATTATAAAATCAATTATTGAATTCAGTGTACCAAAAGTACCAATCCGCACAATATTTTAAAAATTTAATCGAATCCTATCCAAGAAGGTCAAATTACCAATTTCACCTCTATACTTGGGCTAAAATGTAAATTCCCTTATGTAGGTTTTTTGTGTGTAATGGCGGGCCTAATTTCGTTCCGTACTTACGTAGTTTCAATCCTTGGTAATTTAAGAACAAATTTTAATTTTAGTCAAATTTGTTGACAAAAGGAATCATGTGTGCTAACGTACAAGAAAAATACTGGATTGAGTTGTTGGGTTTTAACACAAAATGGCTATTTTTCCCGAGTTCTGTTATAGATTCTAAATACATGTGTTATAGATTTATATTAGAATTCATTATAAACTCATTTATTTATAACAAGTAAAATAAATGACATATACACTATCAAATAATTTAAAATCTATATTTGATATATGAATTTAAGATTTATAGCATTATTGTTTCTTCAGCTTCGTGCCAACAAATTTAACAAAAATTAAAATTTGTCCTTAAATTCTAAAGGACTGAAACTACATAGCCAAAATTTCTTAAATTAAAACTACATAATGAAATTACCATTTTGGCTAAACTATTGGATGAAATTGGCGGTTTGGCACTTTTGCCATTGAAAAATTCAAGTAATTTCCTTTTTTTCTATGGATGAATAACGACCCTAACCTTTCATTATACAGGTGTAAAAAGTTGGAAGAAGCATGACGGAAAACCTATGCACCCACAGGTGATAAAGAAGAGGAGTTAATATAGAGCAGTGAGCACCAGATACCACCCCGACACTTCAATTTTCCAGCTGGAAAATTCCGACCAAAACCCGAGGTGCAGTAACGGTCGATTAGTACGAACATCCAGCTGTATCCCACTCGGCGCACGTTTACGTACTCCCCACTAATTTACGCCTCTTTATACGCTCACTTTAGAGTACGGCACTCCCAAATCCAATACAAAAGAAAAAAGAGAAGAATATTTATGTTATTTCTCTGTCCGAAATATTTCTACACGCGCCGCACGCGCTTAACGGCTTCAGTAATCAGTAAAATATGTTTACACGAAAAGAAAAGAAAAGAAAAAATTAAATTAAATAAATAAAAGTCTGTCTGCAGACTGTAATTGAATATGCACGTGCGGAAAAAAGGCTGACGGTGACGCACGTGCGAGGTCTGCCGGAGCTAAATAAGAGTGAGAACTAAGAAATAGTATACAGTAGAGAGATTACAGAAGAGAGAATAACCAGCGAATTAATGCGGCTTAGAAATCGGCGATTTTTCGGTGGGAGCGAGATCTCGGGCCGAGTTTTCGGCTCTCTTGCTCTTGCAAGTCCCTCAGGCTGCGGATCGCCAAAACATCGCTCTTCCGCATGTCAATAAATCGCCTGATGTCGCCGATTTCGTCGTCGGCAGAGTCTACCGAAAAAAAAGCAGAAAACAAATTTTAAAGCTGAAATAGAAAAAATAAAAATAAACGAAAGGAAAATTAAAATGATTGATTATCTGCATTGTACTTATATGCTTGGCTGGGTGAGTGCTGATGAATCCATTGAACTGAGCCAAATCTGAAACAGAGAAAAATCGACGGTCAGGATCAAAAGAAGAAGAGCGCGCCGTTGATTGAGAGATAAGAGAAAGAGAGAGAGAGAGAGAGAGAGAGAGAGAGAGAGAGAGAGAGAGAGAGAGAGAGAGTAGAGCTAGTACCTGATTGGGAGGGGGTGTGGGAGAAGAGGAAGAGGATGAGGAAGCAGAGGAAGGTGAGGAGGGGGATGACGTGGACGACTCTGTCTGGTGCTAGGGGGGGCGGTGATGACAGGCGGTGAGGCTTTGTTGCTTTGTGGTCGTGGTCGTAGTTGTCAGAGATTGAAGATGAGGTGGAGGCAGCTGAAAAGACGAAAAGGTCCTTGCTGCGCTTTGGGGTGCCGTCGTCCACGATCAGAGTGTCGTCCTTGGCTCCGCCGCCATGGGCCTGGAGCTTCGACACCGGTGAGCCCAGTGACTGTCTTTGCATGGTCACAGATAGAGAGAGAGAGAGAGAGAGAGAGAGAGAGAGAGAGAGAGAGAGAGAGAGAGAGAGAGAGAAAAATTAACCAGTGAGCTGTGAGCTGTTACCTGTGATCTGTGGCTTATGACTGTGTTTTGGGATTTTAAATATAGGAGCTACTTTTTCTTTTTGCTTCTATTTTTGCTTTTTAATTTCTATTTTTGTTTTTTAATTTCTTTTTTTGAAAAATAAAAACGAAGTGCGACTGTGTAGACTTGTAGTGTACGGGTGTAATGTAAGTGGCTGGGTGGGCTGGGATCGATTTACTAGTACTACTTATGGGCTAAGATTGGAGTGACCTGGGCCAGAATTAGCTTACTCTTCTGAAATTCAAAAAAACAAGGATGGACGGCATTTTTGTTTCACAGGGATTATTTCGACCATTTTAAACTGCTGAGTTGATCATCTTTACTTTGTTTATCATTTATAAATTTGAATTTTTTAGTTTTTGTTAAGTTAACAACTCTAATATGACATATATATCCCTAATTTCATAAAAAATATCATTTTTACTCTCTAAACCCACCAATCAATCTTACCTCACCCCAAACACACCTACCCCACCCAAACAAACACACATACCCCACCCCTTGCCCGCAGAGATCGAAGGCCCTTACACTTTTGGTCACCACCGTTTCCTCCACTCTCCTCCGCCGCTGGTGCTCCCATCCACCGCTGATTCCTCCGTCGCAAATTTTTTGCTCCTCTCTGCAATTTCATGTTCTTTGCTTCCTCCCTCTTACTCTCCCTCACTCACTCTATGCGTCCTCTATGTTTTGGGTTTTTTGTCTGCAAATATTCATGTAATTTCATTGTGTTATGCATTAATTTGTATATTTGGCATATTAATTACACATATATTTAATATTTTCGAGAAATTAGAATGAGATTTTGAAAGTGTCTTTAATATATCCTTGTTGTTCGAAGTTCATTCGGTACTAGTGTGTCGAAATTTCACAATTTTTTTGACAGCTACCTGTCGAATTATGTCCAAATATTCGAAAATGTACTTCTGAATAGAATTTGGTCGAAATTTGTTTACAAATCATTCGATAGTTCAGTTCAGAAATATTTACATTCATTCGGTAGTTATCTTCCGAAATATCAAATGTTATTCGGTGGGTCTCTGTCGAATGCATATATTGATTTAACTAATGTTGGTTCTATTCAACCGGCATCTATCGAAACTTTGAACTTTATTTGGTTGGTGTTTGCCGAATGGCTTTGAAATTTTCGGTGGGTGTCTGCCGAATGGCTTTGAAAGTTTTGGTGGACATTTGTTGAATGACACGAATATAACATATTTTACATACACTTTTCTCTTATTGTATATTCCATGATAACTTATATGCTTTGCATTCTAAACATGATTTCAATTTGTGAATGTAGGTATAAATAAGAAAGGAGCATCTAGAGGTAAATCTTCTTGAGGTGAAACTTCTAGAGGTATATCTTTTAGAGGTAGTGCTACAAATAAAGATCGAACATGTCCTATAACTTTAGAAAGACGAAATAAAGTGGTCAAAACTACTTGCCTAGAGATAGGGGATGAAGTCCAGCCGGAAGAGACTGTAATAGAAGATAACAACGACAAGTCAAATGAGCCTAATTGCCTGTAGGTCCCACTGATATGTCATTTCTTAAGAGCTTTAAAAGTCACATTGATGCAACTAATGTGTGTATGTTGCATGATGCCTTAATGTGTGTATGTTGCAACTCTATCAATGTATGAATATGCTGCCACGATAACTCAAAACTAAGCTGACTATTGTCAAGTTCTTTCTTTAGCCTCGAATGTGCACTTTCAGCCTTGTTCGTAACAAGTTAGTATGTGTGTCTAAGCATATAACAAGTTAGTAATGTTGGGTTATACAACTAATGATAACAAGATCGAATATACTACATGTTCGAAGTGGTGTTACCAAAGTGCATACAAGTGTCTGTCCATGAAGACACACACCTCTCCTTATAAGGTATCAACCATCTATCCTTGATGTACTGAATAGCTCCTACGTATGAACAAAAGTTGGTTTCCATGTCACACAAATGACTCACATACTCATCCTTGGTTTCTGATCCAACCAAGCAATTCTAAGCACCATTAAACTTCTCCCAATAGTCAACTATACCAAACAACTTCTTGCGATTTTTCAACACGTTCCTGCTAATGTGACATCTATATAATAAATACCTGACACTAGGAAACACTTTAGGAATTGCAGACATGAGTGCTACTTCTCGGTCCGTGACAATCATGCTAGGAAGACAATTATCATTCAATAGAGACCGTACTCTACCCAAAGCCCATGTATAATTTTCCTCTTTTTCAGAATAGATACAAGTGAATGCAACATATAATGTCATGCTAGTGAAAGTCACACCCCTAATCTAAAAAGTGGCCAATGGTACCTATTAGTCTTATAAGTGCAATCCATTATCAGTACATGCAGAAATGCACGTAATATATCAACACTCCAAGGATGAGTCCAAAACAGGCCAGTCACAACATCACAAAAACTTCTACGCCACTCAACATAATTATGTTCTCTCAGCGTAGTTAACAATACTTGTGTCTCTAATCTACTAGCCCTCTCGATAACCTTATGTTTTTCCGTGGCATTGTATACTGTTTTGATTGTTGATGTATTATGTTGATTCCTGCTTTTTATGGTCTTCAATATATCTTTCAGTTTCAACAAAGTCTTGGACAAAGCCACTAGCAACGAATTCTTGCAAATGAATGCCCTTTAATATACTGTGAAATGACATGGTTATGCACTCCACATACAACCTCCAACTCTCATTGATCACCACATCCAGTGTTCACTACCTTCAACGAGAATAGACATCCACATTTCTTCGAACGAGTGTCTTTAGAGTCGTCGGAAAGTGATTGCTTATGACTTGCAGCATCAGATGTTTAGCCGCCAGAATCTGACTTGGTTAAGTTTATTGACCTATTTAGCTCATATTGACCATTTTTCTCACAAAAAAAATTTGATCCAAGGTCTCTTACCACAAACCCCGCTTGCATCAAACCTTCTAATGACAATTACCATGTTCATCTTTCCTTGTGAACGAATCCAACTAAGCATTGAATCCTTATTTTGAAATACTTACACATGACAATTATATTATTTACAATTCAAATTTAGGTATGCATAACTCATAATTCCCATATCAAAAATGCTTACCTCCGCCGTTGTGTATTCATTAGTATGGTCAGATTCGCATTTTCCTTCAACCATACTATGTTCCGTGGAAGCACCCAGTTGCTGCTCCTATTCAGCAAAAAAAAAAAAATTATTTGGGTCTTAGTATTTGACGGGAAACCACCGAATATATCATATATATTCATTGGAAAACTACCGAATATACTTTACATAGTTTGACAAGTCACTACTAAACGAAAACAATAAAACAAAATATACGTTGGCCATTCGGTGGCTCTCTGTCAAACGGTTGTATAAACTTCGATGAAAAACCATGGAATAGTTTGCCATTTTTTGACCGGCATCAACAGAACGACTAATTAGCAAATTATAGTTAAATTTATAAACAGTGGATGCCGACCGAAATATATATACATTTATTCGGTGATAAGCTATCAAAATTTGTACATATTTCGGTATTGGTTTATCAAATAAAAACGTGAATTGATTGTTTTTCAATCGCGAAAAAATCCATGAAAACTAAAAAAAAAACCCAAACTTACTTCATTTGATGACTCCAAATTGTCGTTCTAAGTGTCCATTAATCATAAGTAGGTGATTTGGGTACAATGAGATTGTTTAATAAAACAATCTATGTTTAGGGTTTTGGTTGAAGATGGTGGTAGTGGAAGAAAGTGGAGTTTTTTTTGAAGATGGTAGTATACGTGGGTGGAGCGAGTTGGTGGGATTGTTTAAAACAACAATTTATGTATAGGGTGAAGGTTGAAGATAGTGGTGGTGGAAGAGAGTGGAGTGTAAGGATGATGGTGGAGCCAGCTGGTGGTTGAAGAGAGTAGGGGGTGTAGGGAGAAAATATGTTCCAAAAATATAAGATGTTCTTTATGGTCCATTTGCTATGGGGTATATAAATTTTTTACTAAATTAAAATTAGAGTGGTCAACTCAACAGTTTAGGGTGCTCGGAATAGCCGCTGTCTTTTTCTTTTTGTGTTTTGATTTGAAATCAATTTTAATTGTTGTGGTTTTTAAAAATTATCAGTTTATAAATTTTTTTTAGTGTAATTGTGTTTTTTTCACTCATATTATTATTTGCTCCACTTTACCACATACAACTATTCTTCGTATCTCACTTTATCTTTTTACGTCCATTCCATCACCCAAGCCATTAAAAATGCTGATGTGGTAGGGGCATTTTTGTCTTTTCATTCAATTTCATCTACTTGGACAAAAAAATCAATTAAAATTTTTTATATTTTATAATATATATTTTCTTGAGAAGATATATTTTATATAATATTACATTTAATTCAAAAAATTAAAAGAAAAAAAGACCCAAAATGCAGCACCCCTCACCCGAGCCTTTCCCTACCTCTTTCTGGCCAGCTTTAACGCGACATCAGCCCTTTTCACTGCTAACGACCCTTTTCCCTCTCTTTCTCTCACTTTCTCTCTCCTCTCTCTTCAGCAAATTCTTCAAACCCAGAAGCCATCTCTCCGAAATTAGCAAATGGGTCGCCGAAACAGAGCCAAGCTCGAGATGTTGCTCATGGCTTCGACTTACATTATGGGCGCCACCGGTTCAAGCATAATGTGCAAGGCGGTGCTCAAAGATTGGAGTACTTTTGCGGTTCGGAGGATCGACGAGCACATTGTGGATTGGTTCAAGGACTTCAAGAACCAAATTCGGCTTGTGGTGAAGTTGGTCAAGGACTTTGATATTTGGGGAAGTCGCCGATGGTTGGGGGTAAGGGAAGGGGAGGAAGGAAGAGATAGTGGTGGTGGTTAGGGGTGGGCGTGCTCAGGTTGGGGAGGGGAGGGAGGAAGGAGATGGGTTTTTTTTTTTAATTAAATTTTCACATCACCAATCTTTTAAAATAATGAGAAGTTTTTATTTATTTTTTGTCCAAGTAGAGAAAATGACAAAATGATCCTTACTACATCAGCATTTTTTACGATTTGAATGACAGAATGGACGAAAAAAGGTAAAATGAGACACACGAAGAATAGTTTTAAGTGGTAAAATAGGACAAATAAACATCTGGGTGGTAAAGTGAGAATCAACTCAAACTATGAGTGGTAAAAACACAATTAATCCTTTTTTTTGTTTATTATTCAATAGTCTTTTGAACTCAGGACTTCTTCCGACAAAAGAAAAACTGTGTGTCATCCATTAAACCAAATGATTATCGGCAACCATTGTGTTTTGTGGATTTGGAAATGAGTCGTGTTTTGTGGGTTTGGGTCAAATACAACACAACATGTTAAGCTATGAGTGTTAAAAAAAAAAAAACCAACACGAACACAATACGAAAAATAATGGGGAAACATGACACTGCCCATTCTACCTACTATAAAAAAAATAAAATAAAAATTAGTATTTTTTAAGAAAAAATATAATTAATAACCATCTTACAATACTCCAGAAGTTATAAAAACAATACATTATGGCCTCGTTTGTTTCACAGGACTGTCTTGGCATGGATTATCTATAGGGACTGGCATAGACTAGCTTGGCATGGACTAAGTTAGTTAAGAACTATCTTTATGTTTGGTGTAGTGCAGGACTAACAAGGTGGAGATACATATTTGAATTCACCTCATACGCAAACCAGAAAATTTAACACCCACTTCATAAAATCACAACAACCAAATGAAATTTCAGATAACCAAACCACACAAACAGGAAAAAACCAAATAAGTAGACAATACCCACTTCGCAAATCTCACATAAAAGACAGAAAACAGTGGCTGGGCTGGGATGGTCTGCGCGCGGGTAGCTGGGCTGCAAGTGGGTGGCTGGGCTGGGGTGGTCTGCGCACAAGTGGCTGGGCAAGCCGTCGAAAAGCTGGGCTGCGCGCGGTTGGCTGGGCAAGCCGCTGGATAGCTGGGCTGGGCTATACTGGGCTGGGCTGGGCTGCGCGCGGGTGGCTGGGCAAGTCGCCGGAAGGTTGGAGTTGCGGAGGTGACTGGTGGCTGATAGTGGATGCGTCATAGGGAAGAAGTCCGGTGATGATGTTGAAGCTCCATGTGACGATGGTGAGGCAAGTCAAGAGGGTATTAGCTAATCCTCCTTTTTTTCATGGGTTTCACTAAGCCCATCTAAGGAGGTTCATTTAAGTTAGAGGGGATTCACTAAGCCGCAATTTTTTTAATCCCAAGCTCACCAAACATAAGCTTAAGGTCTTAACTAAGCCAATCCCTATTAAGAAGGTAAAACAAACGAGCCCTATAGGTCTAATTTGCAATACATCTTATAATACTCTATAAAGTACAGCCTAAAATTGAACACATATGTTCCAAAATAAATGCAAGAGAGTTTAAGCAAAAAGAAAACAACATTGGTAATTGGTATATCATCTGCACATGAAGACTTGAAGAGCATATTGTAGCCATAAACAAAAAAAGCAATTCTCTGATAAAAACAAAACAAGAGCATATGATAAAAACACATTGCATTTGCACCACTTCAGGGAATGATTGATGCCACACCAAGTACTTCTCTGATTCTCCTAAGAAACATAACATATATGAGATATACTTGTGAGTTATTGATCTAATCATGATGTAATGTAAATTAGACATAACAATTGCATATAAAAGCACGACAATATAGAAAAGTACACTGTTAAGCATGGTATAGGGTGAGTTCCACCTAGTAGGCACATTTTGTCTTAAGCCTCTTCTATTACTTGTTATCTCTACTTGTGAAACACAATCATATAACTTTTGTTTCCTCCCTGACGAACCTTTTATGTATTTGATGCACTGACGAATCTTTATCGCCGATGGATCAATTTCTTTAAGTCCCTCATGGACTATCAAGTTCAAAATATGAGCACATCAACGAACATGAAAAAATTGAAGGAATGTTGGTATCCATTTCAAAACCAATTGACAATAGAAGAAGTAGCTCAAACTCTTATAAGCCGCTATGCAAGGCCTGATCACATTTTTAATGTGAAATCTTTCTCTCAACACACCTTCAAACGTGTGGAGTCACTCAAGCCTAACACGTAGACAATTCTTAATGGGTGACATGGGAGCATGTATAGCCATTGGGCCTAATATGTGAATAGTCTGCTTTGATACCATAAAGAAATCTAGGCATCTATCCCAAAACCAATTGGCAATAAAAATAGTAGCTCAAACCCTTATAAACCACTATGCAAGGCCACATAATTTCAATGTGGGATCTTTCTCTCAATAAGAATTTACTATTCATTAACAATAGACATTTAAAGTTCAATTGATTCTTCAAAAGATAAATTGCTATCACAATCTGGATTGCGTTCTCCAAAATTTGATTATGAGATATTTAGGGATTTATTGATAGAAGCAATTAGCAAACATGATTTGCCTTTCAGCTTTGTTGAATATGTGGGCATTAGAGCTTTATTTGCAATCCAGATTGTGATAGCATTAATTGTTGCAAATCACCATGTGTTTTTTTTAGGACATGACATGTTGCTCAACATAGTACCCGTCCCATATTGAATTTCACATATATATACTACACCACATTGCCTACATTTAGCACCTTACATTTAGCACCTTTCTTTTATCTTGACTCATAGACAATACTTCAAATAAAGACCAAGCACAAGATTTTATTTTATGCTTACCTATTGCTATGCCTTTAGCCTTTTTCTTTGTAGGGCTTGTATATGTTGTATCTTATGTATTTTGAGCACTTTGATCCACTCTCATACAAGTAATGTTTATAAATGTATAAAAAAATAGCTCAAAATTTGGAACACATAAGATATATATGAACATATTTAGAGCACCAGGTGAAACTAAGAAACAAAGTGGCCTAATCCTATTTTTAGTAATATATACATATATTAATTAACCACCATAAGTCTGATCTATTACTTAATTATCCTTCATCTTTTTATTATTGCATGTTTTCTTTTCGTTTGCTAGCTTAATTTTCACTCCATGTTTCATAGATAAATTAATAGAACAATGTTGTTCATAATTTGGCGCAATTTAACATGTTATTATTTGGTTCATGTAGGCAAGGATCGAGACTAAATGTGCAATAAAATTGACATCCAAAAATAATCGAATAAAGAAGGAAGCCGAATGATTTTTGTTCAAAGTAAGTTCTATTGAATTACCACGTATGAACCAGACCAATGCTTTAATTATTAATACAACCCAATCTAAATATTGGGATTTCGGAGTACTTTTGAGTATTTGATTTTCGATTTTCAATCAAAGTCTCAATAAGAGAGCTTGAGAGCTAGGAGAGATGGTGTCACTGAGAGCTTGAGGCTTGACTGCTTGAGTTTGTCCAAAGTAGGGTTTTTCGAGAGAGAGACCGAGAGAGGGTGGATTTGAGTCTTGAGTGCGATTGTGATAAGGATAGGAATTATTGAAGTTTGAATTAGGTTACGGCTATGAGATAAAATTACTAAAATGTCCTTATTCTTAACGGGTACATGCAAGTTGGCTCTGAAACCACCCGTTATCTGAACAAGTTGGTATGGGGTTAACACGATTTCCACATGACGATAACCTCGAACCTGAACACTGAAATTACGTGTTGTTTTAGGTCGTGCACACTTTTGCCAAGTCTACACATTAGCACTTGATAAATACCTTCTTTCAATTTTTTAATGTGAAATTGAAAAGCACGAAAAAAACATTAGAAAATAGGCTTAATAGCCATTTTGGCCCTCAATTATGACTCGTGTGTTAAACTGCTATTCATATTAAAAATTTGGTTCGTTAAACGATCAAACTTTCAAAAATAGGTTAATGTGGGCCAATTTCTTAGGATTTTAGTCCAAAAAATGTGATGCATCGTTCAAGTGAGAGAATAATGGACACTTCACACCCAAAGCCTTACATAGGTCTTGTGAGTTCGTGCCAATTTAACCTAGTCTTGGTATGTAAGGCTCTAGGCCTGAATTGTATATTATGCCCTCACACGATCTTTTGAATAGAAATTTGGATGAAATCTTAAGAAATTGGTCCACATTACCTTCTTGAAAGCTTGATGGCTTAATTAACTAAAATGTTAATTTAAGGGTTAATTTCACACACGAGTTATAGTTGAGGGGGCAAAATGACTATTAAGCCTAGAAAAGAAATTATCTCCAAGCATAAGCAATTGGGCCTGAAATTTCAATCCAGACTTGGAACTGCACCCAGTTAGGCCTTATCTAGAAAGATCGGAGCCCAACTGATTTCATTAAGACCAACGAACGGTTGAGATCAACCTTCAAGACTTGAAAATCCAACGTCCGCAATGACGCTGTAAATTGTGATGGTGTGATCGGTGACGCAAAGAGAGCAGAGGCAGAGGGAAACTGCAAAAATAACATTGACGAGGATCGAAATTTCTGGCGGCCAGTGAGAAGCTTGCGCGAAACGAAAACCTAATAATAAACAATTTGATCTGATTTAATTTCTCAGAGACCAAAACACAAACACAAGCTACGCAGAAACAGCAACAAAGAAAGCAAGTGAGAATGGTGCTGTGGGAGATCACATTGGGAACAGCCTATTTCTTGGGGCTGAGGCGAACGTATAGATTCGCACACAAGCTTCAGCGACGCCTCATAAGCCCCAAGCGCACCAAGATCCGTCAATTTGCTCACAGGTATTTTCTTTTTCTGTTTTTCATTTCTCTATCAAACTCACAATTTCTGTTTATAAATAGGTGAGGTTTCAAGATATTGTTGGCTTGTAGGAACAAAATTGCATTTCCTTTACTCTATATTCTTCATGTACCCAAAAATTAAAACTTCTTATTTTCTTAGATTCATGTATTTTGCATTTATTTTTTCTTTTCAAATAAACCTGATAAAAGTTTTTTATTTATTTTTTATAGTAATAAAAATGTTGTATAATCCCTTGTGTTAGCTCAATTGGTGAGGGAGGGTGGGGAAATGGGTTAGGATTATCATAGATTAAGGGTTCCATTCCTTTCCAATGTAACCAAAAAGAATACATTTTGTATTAGTCTCATACTCTCATCCAAATGTGTCTGTGTCTGTGTTTTTTATTGTTTAATATTAGCTTAGGAATTCTTTTATTTATGTATACAATTTACTGAAAGTTACCCAGATCTTATTTTCTTTAACTTTGTTGACTTTCTCTCATGGAATTAGCTGTGATAGGCTGTGATTTCTCCATCTTTTTTCAGTATTAAAATTTGTTCATTGCTGTTGGGTAAGTACTAGTGCACTTCTTGTCTTACAACTAGCTTATTTATGGACCAAATGATGGGAAATGAGTGGCATCCACAAAACTTGCATTGCACCAAACACCTCAATTTGTTGTTGCCAACCTCTTTAAAGCCTTCATGTAATATGGCCTTCCTGAATTCGCATAAGTGTTTGATTGTTCTGGACAGTGTTATTTGAATATTTCGCACAAATTGACTGCTCATCAGAAGATATTTAGCATTTAAAGGAACGAACCCATTAGAGGTGTTTAGTCATTTGTAGGATTTGGAGACTGTAGCCACTGAAGTTTCTTCGTTGCTACCATTCAATTATTCTTGCTTGCTATAATACTGCTATAGTAGTTTTTCATCAAACAATGACTTTTAATCATTTTTGTTACTAGTTTGTAACTTTTGTAGCTGTTGTGTTTTCTTTTCTATAAAAGGCGAACACGTGCTGTGTTTGATGTAGCAGTCAAGGTTCACAAGAACATACAGCAAAGTGACATAGAAGTTGGTCGAAATCTTGGTAACTGGATCCTGCGTTGTCTTGATCAGATGAAGCCATCAGCTCAGATTCGGGGTTGCTCAGGAAACCCCCCCACCAGTGCCAGCTCGAGCATGAGCATGACGAAGCAAGTAAACTCCTCCCACCCGAAAACTCCTGGAAGCTCCCAGATGTCCAGAAATCAGGAATCTGATAGGCATCATTTTTCATCAATGCAAAATGTGTTGCCTAAACCCTTTCCTTCAATTTCAAAGATGATGCAATCACGAAAGCCTTCCGGGACTATGACCCACTATAGGCACTTATGCATGGCCAGACCTGAAGCATTAAGAATGAACTACAGTACAGGTGGGGTTGGGGGAGTTATACGAAAGGATATAATGCAGTGGATGCTGCAAAAATGATAGAGATATATATTCACTTTGTGTTTCTTTTTGGAGTCAAATAATCTTGGTATTAAATCAAGGAGCAGATAGGTTTTGAGGGTGTTCTCTCGATGCTACAGTTCCTCTGAAGTTGACCGCTGTTTTTTAAAATCTGCTTCCAGAGAAGTTTTTCTTTTTCCTTTTTGGAGAAACTATAAAATTCTTCTTTTTGCATTTTTGCTAATTTTGTTTCTTTTTGGGAAGTTGTAGTTGCTTGTGTTATCAGATGATTTTGTAATTAAATGAAAGGAGATGTTGAAATCTGATTGTTGCTCTGTTATTAATTCTCACCATAGTTAGCTAGTTTTAAATTTGGATCTTCTTCGCAAAGTTCACATGTTCTTGTGTGCTGAAATACGTGAAAGTTGATGGGAAACATGGTGGCATACTGTATGCCATTATGGGCAGACATGGTAGACATGAGATATTGGTATATTTTACAGTGAGTGAAGTGTGGAGAGAATTGGAGTTTCAATTCTATTAGATTAGTTGAGTAAAACTTCCATGTAACGGGAGTATATAGCCATTGTCTCTATCTCTTTCATAAAGTGACATAGCAAGTAGTGACATAGCAAGTAATGAGAGAGATAAACACATAGGATGTATACACATGACCGCCTATTAGATTGTTTCTCTAGTTCCTTCCACCTATTCAATCAATTTGTAATTAGTCAACAAATTGATAGATTGTGATGAAATGAAGCAGCAGGATGGTGATTGAAATGGAGAGCTATTTTTAGCCACTTCAAATATTTGCGGGGATTTCAGTTTAGCTCAAGAAGTGGAGTTTTTTTTTTTTTTGCTGGAGGAAAGGAACAAACTAACAAACAACCCAGACCTTCCCGTCAAAGGATAAACCAAAACACCATTTGGCAAAAATCTTGAAGCCACATGCAGAAAATATAATCGAGAGGCAACGTTTCAGCTGCAAAATTAGCTTCCCTAAATACTTAAATAGTATGATTCACAAGTTTCTCTATATAACCAACGATATTGTTAGGAATCCTAAATTTCTGTTTTGGATTTGGATCCCAATTGACATAGCAATTTCTCGCTACTACATAGGGTCACCCACCTTATTTTTAGGGTTTATTATTTTTAAATAATTTTAAATAAATAATGTGATATATGCCACATCTTAGGATTCAAATTTGGGATTCCTAGTATTACTTATTCTGAATAATTCATAGCAACCTGTTAGGCAATACATGTCACTCTGGCTTTGCAATGGAGGTGGTTGAATCCCCAAGTCTCCATTGCCCCTACAACATCAGATTTGCCATGGGATTTAATATCATTTATTAAACAAATATTTTTTCTTTTTCAAACAACTTCACCTTGGAAGGGCAACTCATAAAAAAAGGGGCACATGCTAATTGAACCCCAGGTTCAATTAGCCTAACTCGAATAATACGAATTATGTTGTAATTAAAAAATTTCACATTAAGTATTTCAAGCCCATATAAAATATAGAGATAATTAAACTTAGGTCCTTTATAAAAATAATTTTTAGATGGAAACCGAAGGTGTTTTAAAATTTATAAGAAAATTATTTTAATTCATAATAAAGTCTTTTCCTGATTTGAAGGGTATGTCCCTCTATTTGAAAGGTATTTTCCCTCCTAGGGTGTAGAGTGGGCTTTGTAAAGGCTGCATCCCAAAATTTCGGAGTTAAAACCTAACATAAAGCCGTCAAAGAAAAAAATAAAAGGATTTAATTAAAAACTCTAAATTACTATCGATTTTAGTCTAAGAAATACTCATAAAATGCACTAAACTCTAAATCTCCCTAAAATATAGGGTCACTTTCATAAAATACATATACATTTTTTTTGGTCAATTGGCGGGCTTAAACAGCCCGGAACAAAGTAAACAATGGACTTAGCAAAACCAATCACGTCCTCAAGAACCAAAGCAGCAACCGAAGGGGATATGGGGTATGGGATGTTGAGTCAGATCAAACATATTCAAATAATTAATGTGCTACACGTATTAATCCCTTTTTTTTTTTTTTTTTTCCCAAGTAGTAAATTGAGATTGTCCGAGTAAAGACTGTAAAGTATAACAAAGCCAAAAAAAGAATCATAGTTGAAGTGAAAGGGAGAACTTCTTGGGTTGATCTCTTCCATAAACTTAGGAATAATGTTTTGGGCTTTTCAAATGGAATGTTCACTAATGGGCTTTTAGGAATAAGGGTAGTCAAGAAAAAAAACAAGGTAAAAAAAAGAAAAGAAAGAAAAAGGCTAAAAATGTTATTTGGAGGCTTGCAGAGTCTAAACTCTAAAGCGTCTTCATCGTCTTCATCCATAATTTTCAATTTAGGGCTTGCGGAGAGAGAGTATCAAAATCGGAATTGGAGTAATTGCGATCGTGGGCGAGTTTATAGAAGGACTTTGTCTCGGGTAAGTAGATTCGGTTGTGACGATTAGCGAAACTGAATTTAAGCCTTGAAATTCAAAATGCATGGTACGTCTCTGCCAAATGTGTTATTGGGTTTCATTTGATTTTGATTTCGCATTGGGAGGTTCAATATCAAATTCTAATGCCAAATCCATGGAAGCAAACATTGCTTTGGGGTTTGATTTTCTATGAGTCTGACTGAGGAGGATAAATGGTTTTTGAAGCAAGGGAATTAAGAATTATGATGGTCAGTCATCGCCCGTTTATTCGAACCCAATCAACGGTCTTAAAGGGTGTTCAACTATCAATTTAATACTGAGTGTAAACTTTCTTTAGATTATGTACGTGTATATATGTATTGCTTGTATGTATATATGTATGTATATCTCAAAGCACCATTGAATTTTCAATTTGGGTATTGTTTTTGATGATGTTTTTGGTCAATACTGTGGTACAAGAGATTGGATCATTGAACCAGATGCCTGAACATTTCCCAAAGACTAAAGGGTGTTTGATATTCATGTTGGATGACAGTTCACCTGTAGGCCAAGATTTCATTGAGCCTGAGTGGTTTTGTTCAGATGATGTTCTAATTTATTCACTGACCTACTTTTTTTTTTTTTTTTTTTTTTTTTTTTTTATTTGAGAAAAATCCGTTTTATGGAGCCTTCCTTTCATGTTTGTCATGCTATTCTTTGTTTTCTTAGAATTAGAAATTTAGAACTAAATTGAAATCCAGTATTCTTAATTTGAAAGCTGCTGTTTTTGGTGAAAGTATAAACAGTACTCCATTGGACTTAGATACAATTTGAAGTTAGTTGCCCCGTGTATTTGATTTATGTTATTGCACTTTTAAGTGTTTGCTACTTTCATATGAAGATTTTGATCGTCATCTTATTGTACTTCCAGGTAGCAGAAGCCACGAACATCACAATGGAATTGGCAGATAAGGCCATTGGATTTCTGTTATCCTATATCAGTTTATCTATATTCACTTATTACACATTTTGGGTCATTATCCTGGTCAGTTACCTCCCTTCTTTCTCCTCAGATGCCTCTCACACTTTATTAACTTGCTGTTGATATTTATTTACTCTCTTTGTGTTCCAGCCTTTTGTGAACAATGATCACTTCATCCACCGGTATTTCCTACCACAAGAATATGCCATATTAATACCTGTGTTTGCTGGCATGGTTCTTCTCTGCTTTTTATGCATATTCATTGGATATGTGATGCTTAAATCAAAAAAGAAGAAAGCCTGATGCAACTATTTTCCCTTTTTGATTTCTTTGGAGATGAATTGGAGCATTACTTTGTGTAGTATTTGGGTGTCTGAACAGTTTCTTTTTCACTTTTTGAGCATCCTTTTCTGTTTGTAATCAAAAGGATGCTTGTGATTCAGTGCCCATTGACATTAAGATATGTGGTTTTTCTGGAGTTGTAAAATCCAAAACTTGTGCATTCGCTTATAGTTTATTTTGTTTACAAAATCTGATTTATATAAGCTAGTATATCCTGTGAACGAATGAAAGCCATGACTTCATAGAGTTTTTTTGTTTTTTTCTTCTTGGAAAAATAGTATTTAAAACATCCAGAACATATTTAAACTGCATTATCTGTAGTTCTGTACTCTGGAACTGCTTTTCATTCGTTTCTTTTTAAAACAAGTTAAAGGCCTTAAATGACGGTCTCCCCGTTTAGCTCCTTTTATTTGTTGCAATGGGATTCAGATTCTCTCCCTTTGGGATATGTGCATTTTGAGAGATCCTCACCTTTCAAATGATCTAATGGTCTTAAATATTACATATCAGTATAATTAATTTTTTTCCCCCAAAATATGGTTTGCCTTGCCTCAATCTCATGCCTTCTCCAATGCATGCCCCAATCTCATGCCTTCCAGTGCTTTCGCAATCTTGCTTTGCATTATATTAATGGAAGGAGAGGTTTAATTTTAAATACATAGATGATGAGTAAGAAACAAGTAGAGACATTGTCATTATATATCCACATTACATGTCCATTGACGATGATAGAACTGCCAGAACAAGCAAAATAGCAGAAGATTCTTTATTTTAAACTTATGAGTATGATTTTATGCCCACCACATTGCATTTGTTGAGACTTCGATTGTAAATTTATATACAGCTTCGGTTTCCATAAATCATGGATGGTTTCTCAAAAAATTTAGAGAGGGAGAAGGAGATGAGAGAGTGGGTGGAAGAAGCAAGGTAGAAAATGATAGGCAAACCAGAAGGATCCTTTAGATAGTCTGACCAAGACCCCAAGAATGCTCAGAACATGTGCTCAAAGCCAAATATTAGTTTCATCAAACAGAGTTTAAACTTTCTGAAAAAATTGCATTCTCCAACTAAAGCTAGCAATTTGCTTTTGGATCGACAGTGGGTCCAGCACAGCACAAGAAGTGCTCATATGAATCATTAAAGAGTGTGTGAGCTTTCTGTCCAATGAGCCAGCACAGGTTCAGGATTCACCAAGAGAAGACTGCCACAATAACCAAAATTAAATTTAAATCCATGGTTGATTGGGAGAGCAAGTTTGTGATTTTCCTCAAAAAGCTTTGGAATACGAGATTAAAATCATGAGTTTCGTTCTCTAGAGACTGAAAATCATGTCTAATAGGCTTCAATTTGATTATTATGCAATATATTAAGGAATCTATCAGTTCTTGAGCATCATTTATAAAATTATCAGAAACCCTATTACTCCATCAAGTGAACAGCAAAATTGCTATAGCTCATAAAATGTTCTTTCAAACTCCCAATATCATTTTTTGTTTTCTCAAAACTAAACGAATAAAAAATGCGTTTTTGAAAACTTTTCCCCAAACATGAATCTATTGTGAAAGTTTGTCTGTTGCAGAGATAAGAAAAGAGAAACAAAGAAATAGTTATTTAGAGTGAAAGGGAGAAATGGAAGAGTATGTTAATTCCTTTCACAAATAACTAACTTAAACAAAAACAACAATAAAGTACGACAATTTTAAGCAAATACTTAAAAGAAAAACAATCTAATTAGGCTGAATAATCTCATTTCGAATTAGTGGACCAAAAGATTTCTCATCTGTATCAATAAAGAAATCTGAAACATCAAGGTGATTTATGTCCACAAGATCCTCCATGTCCATATGATCAGATTGGTGAGTATAATTTTTCTCAATGTTTTTCTCCTTTCGTTTTAATGAGGCTTGATAAAGATCTATCAAGTGCTTAGGTGTACGACAACTACGACCCGAATGTACACCCGAACCACACCTTTCGACAAACATTTTCAGAATTCTTGGAAGCTTTATTTTGTAGAGTTTTTCCTTTTCCTTGTTTATCATTATTCCATTTTTGGTGGGAATGAGGTTTTTGTGTAGTTTTGGGACCCAAATTATTATGAGCACCTTGGTTTTGGCTATTGTGGCAACCACGCCCACGCACACATCCTCGTCCATGCCCATAACCCTGACCATTAAATTTGATTAATTTTCCAAAATTCTTAAAGCCACAGTCGGAAATTCCTTCAATTGCAGGTGTTTCCCAATCATAATGAGTCTTTGGGAGGCATATAGTTCTTTGGTGATCATAACGCTTTTTCAATTCTTTCCATAGAGCTAATGGGTCTTTGACTGTTAGGTATTCATTTTTCAACCCCTCATGGATATGATGTTGGAGAAAAAATAATGGCTTTTGTGTGATCACGCTGGGATGTGGTATTGCCCTCCTTAATAGTATGTCTGAGATTCTCAAATGCATCTCGGCATTGAGAACCCATGAAATATTGTTCTTTCCCGTGATATCGAGTTTGCTTTGTCATATTTGACAATCTTAGGACACTACATAGCAAAAAGGGTATATTAGGATCCATTGTACAAATCAATTAGCATAATAATTATGAAACTTTAGGTTCATAATATTAGGTTCCATCAACTTTAGGTTCATATATTTCAATATATCCAAAACTTCGGGTTTGGAATTGTTGATACATATTGGATTGCTGAGTAGAACTACCTAAATAGAGTGCCGACCAGGCCGAACACACCGATCGGTCGACTGGTCGGCTCTGAACCATAAAGAAAAGGTAACCACAATCTATCCTTATGCTATTGACCAATGGTCGCCGACCCAGAGACAATACAGGCCAACCCGCCCCATCTAACACTCGGGTCACCCTCCACGCAACCTCCTTAGGCAGGTCCACCTGTCTAGCAAAAAGTTCTCATAGATGATCCTTATAAATAGTCCCGTCATTTATTCAAAAGAGGTTAGACACACTTATTGCTTCTTGGTTGAAAAATTTACAGGAAAAGACAATAAAGCCCTTAAGCTTGTAAGATGCCATGTTGCTGATCTCAAGCAAAGGCTTAAAACTTTTGGACATTATATTAAGGGTTAATTACAAAAATATATTCATGGAATAAAATTTTGGGTTTTAAAAAAATTTCGATGAAAATTTTGATGGAAATTTTAAAAATTTTTAAATTTCGATAAAAATAACGAAAATTGCTATCAAAATACGAAATTTTTTTAATGAAACTTTATCATATGTTTATTTAACATATTATCTACTATATTGATAAAAAATATTGAAGAAACCAAATTATATATAACATGAATATAATGCGCGTTGAAGGCAAATACTATTAAATGAAATTAATATATTCTTTATACTCTATAATTTATACATTAAATCTTATATACTCTATAATTTATATAGTAAATCTTATATACTTTATAATGTATATTCTATACTCTTTATGATATAGTATAAGATATTAAGGTTTAGACCCTTTAAAGTATTTTTAATTATTTTTATATATAAATATATTAGAGTTTAAGATTTGAAAACAACTAAACGAAATCTCAAATTTTTTTTTTGTCTTTCCAATTGCTCAAAGATCTCAAATGTATTATGGAGCATGGGTCATTTGATCATACCTGTTTTTTTTTTTTTTTTCTTTGATTGCGCCATTTAAGACACCTAGGAGTTGGGACTTAGGAGAAGGCTTGACCATGAAGTGCTTTCATTTTTCATGAGGTGCACTGCATATTGTGGTCCTATTTTCCTATTACTAGCATATTTCTTTTCATACAAAAAGTTTTCCTCATTCTTCTCAGAAATCATATTTACCTTTCATTCTTCTCTCTTCTTTTCAGCGGTGAATTCAAGTTTTAAACATGAAATAAGATAAAGCGGACTGAAATAGGGCTGTTATAGGCTAGAATAGGTTAGAATGGACTAAACTTGAGTTAACATTACTTTAAAAAATAAAAAAAATTGCATGAGCTAAAACTCATGCAATACTTGCTGTAGATTTGCCCAATCCACGTGCTTCTCTTCTTTTTTAATTTTTATTTTTTTATGACCATGGATCCCTCCATTTATAGCTATAGTGATCCATTCATGGTCTTGCATTTTTTTTTTTTTATGACCATGGATCCCTCCATTTTTTACTATAGTGATGAAATGATCCATTCATGGTCTTTTACAGTGGTGGAACTATAATGTCATTTTTAGGGGATTGATGAATATATTTTTAAGAAATTTGAAAAATTAATCCAAATTTGAGTCAATTAAAATCTTTTAAAATTTTAGAGATTTGACCGTTGAGTAGCACTCAAGCTCATTTTAAGAAATGCTTGAACACCCCTCAAACACTATTCGATAAGGTTCGACCACCACTTGAGGGGTGTTCGAACATTTCTCGAGAGGAGATCAAGCACTACTCGAAGGTCAAATTTCTAAAATTTATTTCAAAGAGTTAAAAGTTTTTAATGGAAAGCAAAAAGGAATCATTTTTTCAAAATTTCTACTTCTTTTTGGTACAGAGCAGTCTAAAGAGAAAGGGTGAGATTTGAATTATGGCATTATTTTTTCATTCATCATCAAGGCAAACATTAAGTGCCTTTTACATAAGAGGTCTACTTGTGTATCAAGTCGATGGACAATGGCCTCTGGATAGAGATTGGTGGTCATGAATACATAAACAGATTTGAGAAAATTTAAATATAGGTCACATAAATTATTTACTGCATTTATAGTTCATTCATAATCCAACAGGGAAGTATGAAAAACTAGCCCAAATTTTACTCAATTAAATACTTTTAGCCCAATTTTTCAAGTTTTGGAAATCCAACTCTTGATTATTACTCAAACTCTCCTCGAGAAGTGGTTCTCGAGCAATTCTTGACAGTGTTCAAACACTTATGCATAAGAGCTCCGAGCTCGAACATTACTCGAGGATTAAATTTTTGAAACATTAAAAAAAATGGTTAAAAGTCTTGAACATAAACCAAAAAGTACTAATTTTCAAAAAAATTCACAGAAAAGTTAATTCATTTGCCCTGTAACTTTATTCTTTGCATCGGTGTGGGATCCTTGAGATAAATTGTAATTTGCATATGTGCAACAAAAGAAAAGAAAAATTCTAAATTGCTATCATAATCTAATTTTCTGAAATTGTAACTATTAGCAAACAAAAGTAACTATGGAAAGGTATAAGCACTGTTCCCAAAAACGGCCATAAAATCTAACAAAAGAGAAAGTTGACAACCTAGGAATTTAAAGCATGTCTTAATTTGACTGAGAAACGGGAAGATGAAGAAGAGAAAGGGAAATTCCAACAAACTTTCTGACTTACCAAAATGTTCCTTCTAACTCAGATTGTCAAAAAGAGATAAATGTCACTTTTATCATGGACAACAAGGTTCATGAATGAAAAGATACTTAACTGTAGAAGCACAGTGGCCATGCTGGAGTAGAACAATCTGCTGGTGGGTCATTTTTTCTAGGAAAACTGTCTAACCTGCAACAAACAAGTCATGCATTGATTTTCAGAATGTAATTAACTGCCGATTGTTCTTTGAATGCAAAAGTCGAAATCATACGAAAAAATAAACCAACCTCTTCATTTATGCAGGGGTTCTCTTAACACATTTAGAAAAATTGATGTTTAACATAGATGGTTAGTACAAAGTAAGAAGATAGAAAATATACGAATTACATGCATTTGTGTGCGCTGAAATGAATTGTGTTGCCATTTCTCTCTGTTTCCCTCTTGAAATAGTGGGATTGATCAAGCATGTAAATATTGACATTGTATTGGTCCAACCCAACTTTAGTTTATAACTGAAACTGATTCACATGCATTTGTATCAATTTAGGGTTAAAAAGCTAACTGATCAGCTTCCTATTTACTAGATAGAGAATGAAATTGAACTGATGCATTCCACAATCAGTTTGGCCCACCTTTTCTTCAATTCCATTCTCAGCATAACTACTTGTATAAAATCACATTCGTCCCTGCGATTTGCCCTATTTGTGTCTTGTTCCAATCCTATTTCATATTTTTTACTTGTTGTCCTGAATTTCTCTATTCAGTTTTGAAAAGGCTCTTGAAGTGAACCCTAATCGCAGCCCTAATTTCTGTCTCTTGTTCTAGCCAAATGCTCATCAGTCCTTTTGACACTATTCTTCTGCCTTGTTTGAATGGTACTCTTAAAATAGGTGAGTTTACTCCATTCTAGCAACATTTGTTGCATGCATGATTTCAATTTTTGAATCCTTCGGAATGTCTTTGGTCCAACCTGTTCAACTTCCCAGCCTCTCTTAACGACCCCTTCACAATCTTGATTGAAGCCCACAAAGCTTCAAATCTAAACAGCCTAGCTTGGAACCTTGCCAATCCCTAGGCCAAGTAGATAATTATGGGTCAGTGATCAGATGCCATCGCAGGCATATAGTCCATTTTCCATTTTCATTGTTTATGTTTGTAGATGTACGTGATGTAAGAATAATAACATTCGACTTATCATTAGATAAATGCCTTGCTTGACCACTGGAAATATTCCTTGAATTACAATATTTAGTTCACATAATTTGGACCAAAAGAAGATAGCTTCGTCAATGTACTCTCTCGTCTGAGTTTTTATCCTTCCATTCACACCCTCCGAAAGAAATTAAAGATCATGATCCTAAATAGTTGTTTCACAAATTAATTATTACATTGAAGACTATCTAACGAGAAAAACTTGCATGGAACAAATGTATACTCTCTTATTTTTCTAACACACACACACGTGCGTGGTGAAACAGATAGACACATACGCCCGTTGCACTGAATAAAACAAACCAAAAACGAAAGAGAAGCACGAAATTAATACCTGAAATTAAAGAAAATTGAATGGAAATCCGAAACAATAAGTTTGGAGGATCGATGAAGATTCAAGACCAAGAATTATCAAAAGCAGCAGAAGTAATAGCGTGCGCAAACTCTTGAAAATTAATTCTACCATCTCCATCAGTATCAGCCTCTTTGATCATCCCCGTCAACTCCTCAGCCGTAAGCGCATGTCCAAGCTTAGCCATGGAGTGAGCCAACTCGGCCGCGGTGATGAACCCGTTGCCGTCCCGATCGAACATCCTGAACAACTGTTTCAGCTGCTCCTCCGTGTACGGCGACTTGGCCGAGAGGAGCTCCGGCGCCACCAGCGCCACGAACTCCGAGAACTCCACCAGGCCATTGCTGTTGGTGTCGGCCTTTTGGATCAGGCTTTCCAGCTGGTCTGGGCCGGGCTTTAGGCCCAGTGACCGCAGAAGCGAGCCCAGCTCCAGCTGCGTCAGGCTCCCGTCGTTGTTCCGATCGAAAGACCGGAAGATTTCACGCAGGTCCGCGATTTGGTCGTCGTCTAGCTTCACTGGCTGCTTGTTGCTCATGTCCAACAACTATTAATTTTTCTTTTTCTCCAATTTCTTCTAATTCAGTATTAATTCCACAAGAGAATTCAAATTCTTGAGTTGGATCGATGATGGATCATGATTTGTTCTTCCAATTTCTACAAGGATTTTGGTTTTGTTGGTGTGTGAATGGATCCATGTTTATGGTGGTTGTTGTTTGAGTCGGAGGGAGGCAATTGGAAAGATCCAAGATCTCCTTGAATGTCGGCGGATCAATTGATCTTCAGTCTTGACCGAAATATCGGATCCGATATATGAATCAATAACACAAAGAAGAAAGAGAATTAGGTAGACAATACACAGAGAGAGTTTATATGGTTGTGTCTTTGATTTTGTGAACAAGAAAATGCGGTGAAAGAGGCGGGAATTACGTGACAAGTGTACTGCCTGCACTGCACTGCACTGCACTGCACGTCTTTGTTGTTGGTTTGCTGTCAACGGCATTTTAATCCCACTCACAGTTCATTCATACACATTACACCGCAGGGGTATTATCCACCCCTAAATATTGTCCTACAGGTATTCCACTGGCTATGTGGAAAAATTTTCTGTTTAATTTTTAATCCCAATCACATACATGCAGAGAATCTTATAATTTATCCTAGGCCTCTCAGCAATGCAGACAGGAAGGTGGTAAATAGGGGCACATCTTCCATATCTGGAAATTTTTTAATATACAAGATACAAATACAACCATTTTCCTTCCATACAAGTAAAATCGCCCAAGGGGCTCTATATGTATATATGCCTTGCTTTATCGACAACACAGTTGAAAATACCAAATTACTGATCTAGAAGAGGACTCCCTTCTCTAGCAAGCACAAAAAGACCACCATCCCCCCTGGAGATCCGGAGATCCTCATCAAGGTACGTAATGAGAAGCCAAGACTTTGTCCGGTCACCTGGAATCGGAACCTTAAGTGGTTGCTGACCAGAAATGGCTCTTGAAATACTTGCAACAGCTTCCTGCAAAGGATTGAGAGTCTGCTGCACAGGTGACAAATTGATTGTCCGCCCAAAGATATCCACATCTTGTGGGAGATCAATGCTTGACTTTATGTCTGGAGGCTGAAAAGTGCCTTCCTTGAATTGCACCTGAATAATGAGAAGTAAACAAGTAAGGTTCTGGTACTCATCCACCATTGTGATAACTTCGAGTTCTTTATATTATATTTATTAACTCATTACTCTACAACTACGAACAATGTCCTGTTTTAGAAGAATTTTATTCAGTCAGATAACAGTACAATGCAAGTGATACCTGAATTCTTGAAGGACTTCTAACTTCAAAGCTAGCAGAGGCACTGAAAGAGAGAGTGGCAAAAGGGCCGGACAATGTGGTGGAGTTCACAATGGTTAGGCTGCTGGTGTCAATTGCTTGGCTTATTTTATCCACTTTCAACAAAGGGATACTACCTACTGCAAGAAGTGGCAACAGTTCGGAGAATGCAGTGTACCTGATTTATAGAAATCAAAACAAATAAGCGAAAACAGGGATATCAGGTGCAGTTGATAAGATCTTAGGGCAAAAGAGAAAAGAAAACAATGACCCGTTTAATCTATCTTTCACAAGGCCAATCATCGAATTGTTGCAAGACATCCAGGTCAAAAGCAAACAGAGAAATAAAATGTTTCCATCCATCATAATGTATCATCTAGGATACACTAGATACAGTACATGGTTTTCTGTTTCATAGTGGCCCCACAATTTGTTCCACAATGCTACCAATACTTTTATGCTATTGCGGTATAGCCGCTAAATGAAGAGCATAATTCCCACTAGCGTTATCATTGACCCTTGGTTCATGTTTGGATACATGCAAGCTTGTTACAGACATCCAGAAATATAAAAGTAGAAGACGGAAAGTGTCTATGAAACTTGAAGGTTGAAACTTTAATTAAAATGAAGAAAAGAGATAATGTGCATGGCTTCACATAAACTAATATAATATGATACCAATCCATTATTAAATTGACACAAGAGAGAGAGAGAGGCTCCGTTTGTAGACTTCACCCCTTCTCTCTATCTCTCCTCTCTCTTCTCCCTTTCTCCCTTTCTCTCTATCTCTCGTTCTCTCCTGTGGTGGGCTTGGGGAATAGCCAAATGGGTGTCGGTGGTGGGATTTGGTTTTGATTTTGATCAGATAGCATGAGAGGGTTGATGGGGAATTGCTCTGGTTTTGATTTTGATCAGATAGTGTGAGAAGGTTGATTTTCACAGATTTTTGTGGTGAGATTTCAAAGATTGGAGATGGATATGAGGGTGAGAAAGACACAAAGACAGGTCTACTGGGTTTTTTTTTTTGGGATTGATCAATTGGAATATTGATTTATTATTTTCATTGGGTTTTTTCTGGGTTTTGATCTAATGGGGTTTATCTTCTCTGTTTCCCTCATGGGCTTTTATCAAACTTTTATTGATCTTCTGGATGATTCTGCTGGTCAATGGCTTTGGAAAAAAAATACAGTATTTGATTTAGAAAAAAAAAAATGTTAGATGAGATGGTGTACAAGGAAAAGGAGAGATGCAATCTAATTTGAAAGTTTTTTTTTTTTTTTTTATAAATAACAAATTAATCAATTATTTTAGACATTAAAACTATGGAAAATTTGATGATTAAATATTAACCCTTCAAATTATATTAAAAGGGTTTAATAATGAATATATGTATTTAAAATAATTATAGCTCACTTCGATGATGCAGCAAACATAGATAGTGTTATTTTGCTTATCCAACTTCCTAATCCGACACAACATCAAACATAAGATTTACTTAGTCCAGTTTACTCCAATCCAACACAGTCCAGCACAAGCCTTAATAATAATACAGGCTAATACAATCCAATGTAACAAATGAGCCCTTAGAGTATGTAACAATACACATATTATGTGTAACTCTACTATGCAACAACTTTGACATCATTTGAAGGGCTAAACTATTAAAAGCGAAAGTCACAAAATGGAAACCTCCTTCAAGAACAAACAATTACCTAAATCCACAGCCTCAACAGAGCAGTGGTAATTATAAGAACTTGGATGATCCTCCCTCCAACCAATAAAAATAATGGGGTGTCTTGAAGCATGAACATTACACCAATAGTAGGAAAAGGAAACACACAATCATTTCTTTTCTCTTTTGATTAAAGGAAAAACCAAAATCACTGAGAAGCCAAGCATTACATTTTTGAAAACCAATACCTCCTTTCCTTTTCAAATAAAATTATTTGGCGAATTGTGGTAACCACAATAAACTGGGATTAGCTATATTAGGATAGTTCAAGTTAGGTGATGAAATTTACCATACCAAGTTGAATAAAAGTGCACAACACAACATATGCCCTTACACTCATTCAATCTTTTGACTCTCTTCATAAAATAGAGTATCAACCTTAAATTGAAGAAATTATATGCAATGCACTGTTCCACAGGAAAGGCTTCTATAACTTTAAAAAGAATCCATTACGTGTTTTATCTCAGTGGCAAAGAGATGCAAAGAAAAAGGATTTTCATGCCTAGTTTCTTTCAACCCAATAAAGAAACCACAAAATCAAAAACTAGCAGATCAGCTATTCAACATGTTGGACACCTACGAGATGCACAGCTTCATTATTATTTTCAATTCCAACCCGAAACCCAATTCCCAAAGACATGAAAATTATGTACGATGAAAACATGATCAATTACTGTACTAAAATCAAATCGGCGGATTAATATTGTGTAAAACTTTTTATTAAAACTAATGCATGAAACAAGCAGCCCAACAAGAATTCATAAATTATACAGAAATCATAAGTTATAAATTATACAGAAATCATAAGTTATAAATTATATATAACTCTTGCAAAGCAAAACTTAGACAGAAAATTGAACTTACAGCAAAACCCAGTTTCCATCAAGAAGCCCCGGGTTCTCCGTGGGAGCCGGGTTGGGATTTGCCGCCTCCAACTGGTTAACCAACTCTAGAACCTCCGCTCTGACCTCCGACCCGGCCCGAAACCCGAGTTCGGTCCCGTAAACCGTGTCTGCCAAGCACCTCTTGAGCTCACTAAGCCTATCATTCACCTTCGGCTCCTTCGTCTCAACCTCAGCTTTGGCCGGACTTCCATTCCCAATTTCCACGTACTCATCTCCTCCTCCTCCCCACTCATCCTCGTTCTCCGGAGGGTCCGATTGGGAGATTTTGGATTCGGGTTCGGGCTCAGGATCGGCTTTATCGCCCCATTCGTCAGTAATCTTGGCCGGACGGTCGCCGTCGGTGGGGGTGTTGTCAGCGAGAGAGGAGCGTAGGCGGAGTGAGGGGAGCTTAGGGTTAGGGTTTGGGAAGGGGAGAGAGAGGAGGGAGAGAGATTGGGGTTTTGGGGTTGGAAATGAGAGTGGGTTGTTGAGGCTTTTGGAGAAGAGAGGAGAGTGTGAGGTGAAGATGAGAGCCATTCCCTTGGGTTCGAAGTGTTTTGTGCCTACGTGCGTGAGATAGGTTTTCTTATTGTTGCTTAAAAGGGGTGGGCATTGAGACCGAAAATAGCAAAATCATACCTTACAGTTTTTAGATGGGGACTAATCAAATTTTTTTAATTCTTATTTTCTGATTCGAAGGTTATTGACGTAGAGTACTCAAATTTTTAGAGTTAAAATTTAATATAAAATTGTCAAAAAAAAAAAAATTTAATTAAAAATCTTAAATCGCTATTAGTTTTAGTCTAAAAAAAACTCATAAAATAGGCTGAACTATAAGTCTACCTATAAATAATGCATTAACCTATAAAATAGAAAATAATCAAACATGTAAGAAATAAACTACTTTAGGCGATGAATCAGAACATTTGTCGCCTAATCCCATACAAGTTTGGGCGACGAAAAATTTTGTCGCCCAAGATTACTTTGGGTCACGAATATGATGTTTCTCGCCTCAAGGAACTTTGGGCGACGACAATAGTTCGTCGCCTCAAATTACGCGCCAAAATGGTGATTGAATCATACGTTGGACGACAAATATGCATGTTCCTTGCCCAAAGTGATTTTGGACGACGAATCTTATAATTCCTCGCCTAAAGTTTCTTTGGGTAACGAAAAATTTTGTCGCCCAATATCACTTTGGGCGACGAATATGATGTTCCTCGTCTAAAGGACGTTGAGCGACGACAGTAGTTCATCGCCTCAAATTACGCGCCAAAATGGTGATTGAACCATACATTGGGTGACAAATATGCATGTTCCTCGCCCAAAGTGACTAAGATTCGTCGCTTAAATTCTCATTGCCTTTTTTTTATACAATTTTATGTAGGTTATTCATACAATTCGATTGTGTTTCCAACGATTCAAACCGTTCAATTTTTAGTTCCTCACTTAAAAATCATCATTGCAAAAAATTAGCTCAATCGGAGATGTAAAAGTTACGTAACGGTGCTCAAATTTATAAACGATCGTGAATTTTCTAAAACTAATCAATCGAGCAGATGAATTCCAATTTGACCGATTTTTTATAAGGATGATCTTTGAGTATAAACGAATTCGGCCAAGACCTTGGGTGTCATGGTTTGGGCGACAAACCTCTCGACGAATTTATTCGTTGCCCAAAATGTTTTTTCTTGTAGTGTAAGAACAATTCTTAAATTCCAAAACAATCACTATTGACTAAAATGAATTAAATAAAATTATGCTATACACTCTACAAAAGGGACATAACAAATACTAAAAAGTATAACCCCTAGCCATCACTAGCGTCTGAAAATTTCAAAAAAATTACAAAAATCTCAACAACTAACCAAAAGCTGACACATGTCCAAAGTAAAACTAACAAACTAACTAACTATGATTAACAAACTAATACTAAAATAATTAAAAAACTTATTTAAATTTAATTTCAATCACAATCAACCTTATGCGGACACGTGGACTAGAGATTCCCTTCATACATTTTCAAGTTTTTTTTTTTTTTTTGCTATGCATCGTTTCTCACTCATGGCTGCAGAATAGATATTGAAGGACAATTACTGTTTTTTTTTTTTTTCAATTTTATTTTAAAAACCACATAGGGGAGGACAGTCACCATTTGGCCAATTAGCATATTTTTTAATGTACATACCACACACAAATATACAACACCAAAAAAACAAATAACTTATAAAAACACTAAAAAAAAAGGTCCATTGACTTTAAATACCAAACTTTAATAATTTTTTAATTTAGGTACTAAAATTTAATAGCATTTTAGTTTAGATACTAGTTGAAAAGTCAAACAAACTAATAAAATAAAGGGTATTAGAATTCATAAAAATTACATCATATGCCACCTACAATAAAAAAATTTAAAAAACTCCCAACTAACCACCGGCCACCTTCGTCTGGCCGACCACCGGCCACCGCCGTTCAACAACACAAAAACAACTTGGCATAGAAGGGATTCGAACCCCTCTCATGCAAGAGAAAGAGACACCTCTTACCACTACACTACATAATAATTTCAATAGAAGTATTACTACTTGACCTCTATTTATCCAATATTGTAATACAATTTAAAAAAAAATTTAATTCAGTCACAAGTCACAAGTTAAACTTTGACTGTCTCACAATTTGTTGTTACTGTCATGGTAAGTTGAAAGAGATACCTTCCCCAATTGCACTAGTAATTATTTTGTATAAAAAATATTGCTTTGACCTCTATTTATACTACATTGTAGTACAATTTTTTCAAAAACATTCAATCAAGTCACAACTTAACCGTGACTGTCTCATAATTTAGTTGTGACTACATTTAGTCACAACTAAATCTGAAGTTGTGACTGTCACAATTTGAAAAAGATAGACCATAAACTCCAGCATGCAAACTATAGAAAGTACACCTAAACCACCCCCAAAACTCATATAACAAAATTTGAAGTTGTGACTAATATTAAGAAAAAAGATAAGTTCAACATAAAATACATAAATGTTTAACATAAAAGCTCACGTAAAATAGAGAATAGGTTCAGAGTATCCCCTACATAACCAGCAAAAATATTTCAAATTCCCAAAGAACAAATTCAGAGTTAAAAGGTTTAAAGCAACCTTGCTTACCAAGACTAGCATTCTTATTTACTATCCATTTTGAGTTTTATTACTTGTTTTACTGAAAAAACTCTGAGTTGGTCATTGAGCAATGAATTAATTTCAAAAAATGACAAACCCATGAACAATACATGGAAACTCATAATCAACATCAATGCAAAAGTATCGGTAAACCTATTCGCCAAAAAGAGGGGGAAAAAGGAAACAAAAGCCCAAATGATTCATTGGTTCTAACTTTATTACTCTCAAAGAAAAAATTACAAAGGTAGCAAAATGAAAATCATAATTTAGAAGACATTAAAAGAACACACACTTGTCATAAGAATGGAAAAGAAGTCACAATGAAAACTGAACATACATGCAAATACAAAGTCGCAATTTGACATCAAAATTCAAAACCTTTGTGGCACTCACTATAATGCACTAAGTCTTCTTTTGTGTAAAGTAATTGCTTTGAACCTAATTTATATAATATTGTGTAGATATATATATATTTTAAAATAATTGATCCAATCAGTCACAACTAATTAAATCTAAGTTGTGACTGTCATAATTTAGTTGTAACTGTTCGCACAACGACCAAACAGTAATTTTTTAACAATTATTAATTATACTAAACCCAATAAACATGTTAATTAAGGGCAAAATCGAAATATGAAATAAGCCCACTAAAAATGGGCTAGGCTGAAATAAGATTTGGTATCTAATCTAAAATGCTTTTAAGAAAGTTAGTAGCCAAACTAAAAAAATAGTCATGTGCTGGTATTCCAAAAAGTTATTAGAACTAGGTAGTTAATCCTAATTTTCTCTAAAAAAAAATGGTCACTCAAAAACCAAAACAGTAGCTGTATATATAACAATATACGAAAACAACTAAAATGCAAAAAAATGAATATATATCAAATTGGTGACTGTGTGACAGTCACCATTTTTAAAGCTAACTAACTAACTGTGATTAATTAACAAACTAATACTATTTAGTTAAGAAACGAATTGAACTATATAATCATCACATAATACAACATCTTCCCATTCGAACCCAATTGAACCAGGTATGAAATCGCTTCGCAACTAGAAAATGGAAATTCCTAACAAGATCCAACCCTTTGCCAATTTCATAGAGGACCTGCAACCTGCAGCAAAAAAGCCAAGATTTCTTCAAAATAAAAGTAAAAACCTAAACTACTTTGCAATAATTTCATCCTAAATTTTGTTATTGTGTGATAGTTACCGATTCAAAATCAGTAATTGTGTGATAGTCACTGATTAGTCATCAATAATTGTATGACAATCACCGATTCAAAATCAGTAATTGTGTGACAGTCACTAATTCATAATCAATAATAGTGTGATAGTCACCTATTCAAAATCGGTAATTGTGTGACAATCACAAATTTTAAATAAGTAATTGTGTGATAGTCACCCATTCAAAATCAATAAATGTGTGATTGTCACTTATTCAAAATTAATAATTGTGTGACAATTACCGAATCAAAATGCACACTACCATAAAATAATAAACACTAAACCAAAAACTTCAACACTACAATGGAACACGCAAAACCACTAAAACAGAAACAATGGAATCCAATTACTAACTAACTCAACCCAAATATCTTAACAAAACCTAATTAATTTTCCAAATACTAAAATCAACCTCCAGCATAACGAGTTTACAAGAAAACAAATCATACGCAATAATAAAAAACACATAAACCAACTCAAAAAAAAAAAAAAAACACATTCACCATTTAGTAAAAGAGTACACAAATCTAGCCAGAAAATACGAGTAATTGAGAAATTAGAAACTGTAGCCTGAAGCAAAAGCCAAAATTTCTTCAAAATAATAATAAAAACTTAAATAAATATTGTAACACAAAAAAAAGTAATAAAGGAAAAAGGTCGGTGAAGAAAATGGATAGTATTCCTCTTAAAAAAATATACTATTAGCAATCGTTTTTTCGAAAAATCATTACCACTTGTTATTTAATCTAAAATTTCATTGAAAAAGTATGTTTAGTGCTTTTTTGTTTTGTTTGATGTTTAGTACAAGTGTACTATATTTAATTCACATTTAATTTCCTTGAAAAAAAATATATACAATTTAATATACTTGCTAAAGATAGGTTCAAAATTGAACCCATGCATATAGATAACTAGTTCTGGTACGACCTAATACAATCACTAATTAGTAATTGATATGAGAGACTGTGGTCCATGTGATATTGATACCCCTGGGAATGGATCCACTTATGAGTCAAACCCATTAAAGTGTAGAGATGAGTGGTCTCCAACCATGTACTCTGTCCCAGAGGTGGGAGACAAAATTGTTGATTTTATGTGGGATCCACAACCCAATAAATGGACGGCTATGATCCCTTTGACCCTAATCCATGACTCCCCTAGATCTCTGCCCTTCAACCCTCATTTAGTCATTTCTCGATGGAAAGTCAAATTTCTTTTCACCTATATCCACTCCCAGTGACTTACCGTCTCGGTAACATAGTAAAAATCATACTCCCACGCTGCCTATGCGTGAGTGTAGTCCCCAAATCGTGCTGAAGAAGACGCGTGTTTTGCACGCTAGCCGAATTCACGTGGGCTTGTCAGTAAGAAATGGGTTTGACTTGGGATGAGACTGTCTAGGAGAAACGCTTGATTTGCTCTTCCATCGAGAAATGGACACGTGTATGGAAACAGCTGACGAGTTAAGTGGCGTTGATCGGTTTCTGTCAAACCGCATTTACCTCGCTCAGTAAATTAATAAATTACCTGATTTATGGCGCAGAGTGTGAAATCAAAGCCTCTACAGAGAGAGAGAGAGAGAGAGAGTACTGAAACTGAAGCTGCAGATCAAGCAAAGCCTTAGGGTGACAATTTTTCCTTTGTTTCTTTGTTCTTATCTAAATGTTTTGCTTTCATTTTCCAAATAACACCGACACAACTTCAACTGCATGCTGGTGATAGTACTCTCTCTCTCTCTCTCTCTCTCTCTCTCTCTCTCTCTCTCTCTCTCCTTTTCTGTTCTGTATTTCTTTGAAGGTCTCATTTAATTTTGCTGGTACTAATGTTTTTATTTATTTAATGATGTTTTTTCTCTTTTTCTTTTTTTCTTTTTTCTTTCTTTTACACTACCCTTTTAAGTTTAGATTGGTGTTTTTGACTTGATGGGTTTTGTTAATTACTAGGTCATCTTTTGGGTATGACTTTGTTTCTCGATCACCTCATTTTTGACAAATTTCCCAACCTTGTTACTTCTCATTTCAGCATTGTTTTTATCTCTCCTTTGCAATATTTTGAACTTTCAGTAAATAGAAAAATAAATTTCCTTCCTCTGGGTTTTGACTCTTCTAGTTTCCGTAATATTCCTCAACTGCATGCCTAGATTTAATTTGCTTGCTAGCTTTCATATTCTCTTTTTTAATATAATTTTTTTTATTGCTATGTATTTTCATGGGTTATATATAGTGCTCTTAGGTCATAGATTTCTTTCTATCATTTTTTTTAATTCTAATATTTTTTGTCATACAAATTGGATCAGTTTCTGGCTCAAGTGATGAAGTGAAGAAGATCATCAGCAAAACGAAAACCCTATCTGACTAACTTTTACTTATCTCTTCCAGTTCTATAAAATATTGATATTTTTGGAAAAAAGAGATCAAAGCATATATCATGTATGGGGATTGCCAAGTAATGTCAACCATGGGAGGTGGGAACGTAGTCACCTCGGAAACCCTCTTTTCCTCTCCGATCCAAAACCCTAACTTCAACTTCATGCCCTCCTTGCCTTTCCAACCTTTCTCGTCCATCATCAATCCAGTAAGCTCCCTAGCTTTGGCTGTAATTTCTTTTAATTTTTTCACTTCTATTAATAATGTTCTAATATTTTGATTTTTCCAATATATCGTAGCAGAAAGAAGAGAATGGGGTACTGAATATGATGAAAGGAAAGGAAGAGATGGAGAGTGGATCTGGGAGTGAATTACAGTTGGAAGAAAAGTCGGGGAACGAACAAGAGATGAGCGATCAACTGCAACTGCAACAACAACCGGGTGGGAAGAAGAAGCGGTACCACCGCCACACGGCTCACCAGATCCAAGAAATGGAGAACTTGTTCAAGGAATGTCCACACCCAGATGACAAGCAGAGGCTCAAGCTCAGCCAAGAACTTGGTCTCAAGCCTCGCCAGGTCAAGTTCTGGTTCCAAAACCGCAGAACCCAAATGAAGGTATGCAATAAAAAACAATTAATAAATTTTCATGGAAGAATATACATGGAATTAACCCTAAAACCTGCACGATTCCCAAGAAAAAGAGCTCATAGTTCATTAGTCTGGTCATTTAAACACTTGAAGCCTCATTTTTTTTTTATAAAAAGAAAATCTCTTAAAGACCTTCAACGGCTAAACCATTATTCTTTGGTGGATTAGAGGAAACAAGAATCGATCTCATTTATTGATATCATAATGCAGTCTGTAATTTTCATTAATGTGCGCCGGGGTGCGCAATAAACGTAGCTTCACCAACGCATGTTGTTGCAGTTGCCCAACAATAAAAGCTATGCCATTAATTAGGGTTACGGTACGTATGGTTCTTTTGAGCAATTAATTAATTATTTTATTAATTTTGTTTTTTGGGTGTAGGCACAACATGACCGGGCTGATAATGTGATGCTTAGAGCAGAGAATGATAGCCTAAAGAATGAGAATTATCGGCTACAAGCGGCTCTACGCAATGTCATATGCCCTAATTGTGGAGGTCCAGCTATGATTGGAGACATTGCCATAGATGAACACCAACTTCGCCTTGAGAATGCCAGACTCAGAGAAGAGGTACTAGCTAGCTAGACGTAATATTTGTCACAAAATTAGTTATTTAATAATTAATTGTTTGGTCCCATAAAATATTGATAGATTGATATGAATTCAATTTGTCTCTTAATCTTTGCTTCCTTTATTGGCTTGATTGTGACCCCAATCAACCGTAATTTGATCATTAAATTGAGGTCTATCAGAGAGAAGATATTGGTCATTATCAAAAAAAGAAATATGTGGAATGTTTAGCAAATCAAGCCGTATATTGGAACCCGATTAATTTTGGAAACTTCTTTTTCTTCTTATTCTTATTATTTTTTTAACAGTTTGAACGAGTTTGTAGTCTGAATTCACGATATACTACTGGGCGGCAAATGCAAACAATGGGAGGAGGAGGAGGTCCACTGATGTCAGCATCCAGCTTGGATTTGGAGATGAATATGTATGCAAGGCATTTCCCGGACCCAATGGATCATCATATGATTCCCATGCATTTGTTACCACCGGAACCTAATTCCCATCATCATCATCACTTCACTGAGGCCGATGGTGGCAGTGGCGGCGGCGGGCTATTGTTATTATTGGACGAGCAAAAGTCTTCTCTTGCGGTGGAGCTTGCTGCATCCGCCGTGGGCGAGCTTGTTAAGATGTGCCGCACCAATGAGCCCCTTTGGATTCGAAATGCTGAAAACGGAAAGGAAGTGCTTAATCTTGACGAACGAGGTCGGATGTTCCCGTGGCCTTTGAACCTCAAGCAGCAGCACTCGAGCACTGATCATCAGTTCAGGACCGAAGCTACTCGGGATAGTGCAGTGGTTATAATGAATAGCATTACTCTTGTGGACGCCTTCCTTGATGCTGTAAGATTATGCCTTTCTTGTACCTTTAATTAATTACTCTCCCTGACTATTCCTAACAATAATAATTCTAGGGATTCACCTACGTACCTTGCTTTTAGGGTTTATTATTTTTGAATAACTTTAAATTGATGATATAGCATATGCCATGCACATTATTGGAACCCAAATTTAGTTTTCCTACCATTACTATATTCGTAATATTTCACATTTATAGCTTCAAAAATATTCTCTTATTAGACTGTAACTTTAAATCTTTGATTAGGTTGACTTTTTACTGAAATTGTGATTCAAATTAACATTCTTTTTAGAGAATATATGTTACCATTTTAAGACTAATTATTGGACGGTAACTAGTACTTATATTTTGAATTTTGTTGATTAATTTTTTCCTTTTTGGATTTTGGTAATTTTGCAGAATAAGTGGATGGAATTGTTTCCTTCTATTGTTTCTAAAGCAAAAACTCTTCAAGTTATTTCAGCAGATCCATGTGGTCAAGCAAACGGTTCCCTTCAGCTGGTTGGTATCTCAATGCTAGCTTGAAAATAGAAATTGAAGAATAAATTCACAAATTAATCAAAAATATTCATAATGAATTAAGCAACATTAGCCGGTAACTAAATTAATTAATTACTTAATTGTTTGTGCAGATGTATGCTGAATTGCAAGTTGTTTCTCCTCTGGTGCCAACCCGAGAAGCTCATTTTGTGCGTTATTGTCAACACAATGAGGAGGAGGGGACTTGGGCAATTGTCGATTTCCCCATCGATACCTTCAATGACAACCTTCAACCTTCCTTTCCCAAATACAAGAGATGGCCCTCCGGCTGTCTTATCCAAGACATGCCCAATGGATACTCAAGGGTACCTACCTATGTGTTCTACTTAATCAATTTCAAATTTCAATTATTTTCCGCGCGCAGTTTGATCGCGTATTTCCAATATTTTCCATAATTAATAACGCTCACAAATTACGGAAACTTGATTGTAAAAATTGAATTTGCAAAGACCGAAGTCAGAAATGAGTGAAGTAGGCTTAATTAATTGTGTATATACTGCTGCAGGTTACATGGGTAGAACATGCAGAGATAGAGGAGAAGCCTGTCCATCAAATATTCAGTCATTTTGTTTACAGTGGGATGGCATTTGGGGCTCAAAGATGGCTAGCAGTCTTACAAAGGCAATGTGAAAGGGTTGCAAGTCTCATGGCCAGAAATATATCAGACCTTGGAGGTTCAATTTATTATGGATCTTCCTTTTACTTAATTATATATGATATTCAACTCTCCATTGATTATTTGTATAAGCATGAAAAATGTTGATACACATAAGTATAAGAAATGTGAGTCATTAAATTGCAAATTAAGCTGCTATATATTAAAATCTTGCAATTTAATAACTCACGTGTCTTATACTTATGTATGCTTATCTTTCTAATACTTATTATTAGAGAATTCCTCTTAATTAGATAACGTACTGGCTATTATGTACTTTAAACATATAACAGTAGATGAGAGTGTGATTACTCGTGATATTGTGGGACTCCTGCAATATCAGAATTAGTATGTATACAATTAACCTAATCTGCATGTGCGTGCACATACCACACACATATATTTGAGAGCAGTTAGCTATAATGAGAATAACTGCCACGATGGACTTTCATCTGAAAGTACACAAAATTTACACATGGAGTGAATAGCTCTAGAAGCGGACTGTACAAATAAACTACTCAATCAACATGGAATTTATGTATGTATGTATGTATGTATATAAGTAGCAAGGCAGTATGCTTTTTCAATTAATTAGAATGTATTAGTTGATTATTAACATATATAATATTAATCCATGCATATATGGGTTTTATATATACAGTGATACCAACTCCTGAAGCAAGAAAGAATTTGATGAAATTGGCTCAGAGAATGATAACAACATTTTGTGTGAACATGAGCACCTCCAGTGGGCAGTCATGGACAGCTCTCTCAGATTCCCCGGACGACACCGTTCGAATAACCACAAGGAAAGTCACAGAGGCCGGTCAACCCCACGGGGTCATTCTCACTGCTGTGTCCACCACCTGCCTCCCTTTTCCTCACTACCGTGTCTTTGAACTCTTGAAGGACGAACGCCGCCGAGCTCAGGTAGCTACCTAGGTCTCAGTTGTACCCCTAATATATATCATTTTAGTCACAATTAATGACGTGGTTTTATATATATTCATGTTCAGCACCTTGATGTTCTTTCCAATGGGAATTCCTTACATGAAGTGGCTCACATTGCCAATGGCTCACATCCAGGAAATTGCATTTCTCTTCTTCGCATAAATGTAAGCACTCCTTTTATTTTTATTTTCTAGTACTGATTATAAATGTCTTCATGTTATCTAGCTTGTGATCAAAATTTATTATTGGAAAATCGATGTGACTTGTGAGAGAACATTTGAATGTTCATGGTACAACAAAGCCTCTCACTTCTCACATTAAGTTCTCATTTCTTGGTCCCCCATTAGAAAAATTTTGCTGGTGTAAAATGTGAGAGAAGATTTGAACTCTCATGAGTTAGTTTCTGTTAGCTTGTATACATTGTTAGCACATTCTCTCACATGTTAACAGTTTCTCACATTCCGTATTACTATTCTTATTGGAGTGAAATATATGAAATGTCTGTTTTTATACATGTATAATCATGCATGCTGTGCAGGTGGCGAGCAACTCATCCCAGAATGTAGAGCTGATGCTACAAGAGAGTTGTACGGATCAGTCGGGCAGCCTGGTGGTGTACACCAACATGGACGTGGACGGCATCCAATTGGCAATGAGCGGAGAGGACCCGTCCTGCATTCCCCTCCTCCCTCTAGGGTTTGTCATTGTCCCACTGGAATCTACTAACAACACCAACACAACATCAACCATAGCAGCAGCTGATCATCATGGCAGCGCCTCACCGGATCAAGACGGTGTTGGTGCCCTCAACTCATCATCATCGGCTTGCCTGCTCACGGTGGGACTCCAAGTTCTCGCGAGCACAAGCCCTTCGGCAAAGCTCAACCTCTCAAGCGTCACCGCCATTAACAACCACTTGTGCAACACAGTACAGCAGATTATTTCAGCTCTCGGTGGCAGCACCACTTGCATTACTACTGATAATGGCAGCGTTGGTGGTGGCTCTTGTTCTGATCAGCCCACTGCTGCCACCTCCAAGTAATAAGCAATAGCTTGGAGCTCGAGACTTCCATATATTACCTAAAATCTCCCTTTCCTTTTGCCCCCTAATTAAGTAGAGAACGTGTCCTTGCCTCACAGCCAGAGCAGTATGGTCTTTTTGTAATCTTGCTAAGATTAGGGTTTGCAGTTGGGGACAAAGGGATTCTTTCTGTTTTTTTTTTTTTTCTTTTTTAATAGTTAATTTTGCAATATGGTGGGGTGGTACTGGGGTAATTTAGTGGAAATGGGAAGGGCATGAAGGTCCAAGGAATTCATTAGGTGTAGGGGGTGTTTTGGTAAATAAGAGAAAGATGGTGTATCTAGTGGAGTGGTGGTTGGTTGGTAGGTAGGTGTGAGAAGAGGGCTGGTGTGCATCATTACTATGTGTAAGAGGGAGTCAAGAGCGCACCACATAGGACCCTTGGTTTCTGGTCTGGTTTAATACAATGGGCCTCACCAGTCAGCAAGGGTGGTGGTTCGGGTATTGACTTCTCCTTGTCTGTTGCCTTTTGTGTTTATGATAAGAATTCAATGCTTCCGAATTTTTTAAACAAAATTTGTCCTCATCCTCTCTATCTCTTTTATATTTTTTTTATCTCTTGATTCATTATCGGACTCATATTATATATGTATGTGAAAAGTAAAAATTATTTTATAAGTTATTACCAAAATTAATTTAAATTCTATAAGTATGAGAAAGATGAGCATACATAAATATAAAAAATGTGAGAATACATAAATATGAAAAATATGAGTTGTTGATTTGTAAGATTTCGATTTAAATAAATAGGCATTTTACTATCTAATCACTCGATTACTTTTCTTATTTCTATTATTATAAAGATAAGATAAAAATTATTTTTAATTTAGCTATACAAAAATACCATTATCTGATGACATAACATACTTATTAATAACTCTAACATTTTTATTAAAATTTAATTTTCTATTCTACTCTAATGCAAATTGATTAATTAATAAGTACGTACTAATTAATTAATAAAACAGAAAAGAGAAAGCAGCCAAACCACACACCAGCAGCAGCCCATTCCAATGCCAATACCCCCTCCTCTTCCACCTAGCCCGTCAACAGTCCTTCCATCCGATCACCTCACCGTTGGCGATCGGCAACCCTCCATCTCCATCTCTCTCTCAATAGATTTAGAGACGACAACGCCGACGGAGAATATGGAGCGGCACGACATGTGGTCAGCAGAGCAGCGGCGAGGGAGGCTTGGCATCCCCATGTGCATACGCCACAACTCATCCATATTCTGAGCCAAGCGGCCAAAATTTATGTACTGTCACCACTACAAAATAGCATTCAGACGACGGATTTTGACCGTTGTGTAAGTTGTCCATTCACTGTCATCTAATCAACCAATGTCTATTCATACCCCAATAGACAACGGCCAAAAACCGTTGTCTTGGTGCACCTATACAATGATTATACATAGACAACCGTTGTATATACACCCTTAAAAATCAATGATTTGGAGGATACCGTTGTTGAGTGCCTATTTACACATCGGTTTATATGGAAAAATCGATGTGTGGATATATGTTAAACAATGGTTACCTTATGTAAAACATGAATTTTACAACTATTTTAAGTAGAAACACGAGGTGATATACCCATGAAGACAACGGTTTATTGATAATAACCGTTGTTTAGGTTATTGAAAATAGGTGTACTGACATGTCTATAAGTTTTTCATACTACGGTTATGAGAAGAAACCGCTGTCTTAATTCATTAAGAACATCGGATTTTAGACATATAACCGTTGTGTGAGATACTCATTTCAAGTTTTTTTTTTTTAATGTATATACGTGTTTGATACATCAGTTTTGGATTGAAAACTGTTGCAAGAAGGCACATCATACAACGGTTTTGTAAGGTTTGTGTGGTATGCTTATAGATTAGACAATGGTTTTTGACATTGAACCATTGTATGTTAAAGGTTAAGACCACGTTTTGGAACAATAAAATTGTTGTATTATGTGCATGTTTACATCTGTTTTTAGAAGCTCTCAATTGTCTTTGATATATTACCACAATGCAATTATGAACATGCACAACCTGAGATGAGTTTTTTTGGTAACATCTAGATAAAAATTAATCAATAATATTATCAACTTTTTCAATTTACAAATTCAGAATGTATCAAAGAAATACATGTATATTATTTCTCCCTCACAAAATAAAATGTCTTGCTGCCCCTAATGACTAAATCAATATATATCCAACATAGATAAAGTAAAAACATAAGAAACCATTGCTGCCCCCAAAAACCTTCCATGAAGATAATAAGAGAAAAATAGACCGAGAGAGCAAGAGACTACTCATTGTGCCTTTGGTGCAGATGGACCGACAATCAAAGCATTTGGAGCTCCTTCTATCTTTGAATCCCTACAGAAAAATAGGCAAATGGACTTATTAATTAAAGAAAAATCAAAGTCTATGAAAATAAGACACATCATTGAAAATTCCATTATAAAATAAATCATATGTCACTTGGGAGATGTTAAAACTCATGGCTGCATGTATATTAGTCATTTAAATTTAAATTGACAAGGATAAAGACTTAGTAGCTACCTTGATATAAGCCTTGTAGTAATCTTTAATGGTTGGGTGAACACAAATATAAGCCTTGTAGTAATCTTTAAGTTAGGTAATCATAGAAATCTAATAAATTAACCTTTATTATGAATCCTGACCTCCAGAGCCTAGAAGCCTTTAGTTCCAACACAAGAACCTTCTCTAATCTGCTTTCCACTATACATTCATAAAAAATTAAATATGGCAAACTGAAGTAAAGGCATTGTTTAGTCCAATCAGATTGTCAAATTTACTAAAATGAACAAACCTCTATTTCTTATCAAGTCTGCACTACTGACACCATTTCCATCAATCGAAAATATGGCATGTGTTCCTGCAAGGACAAGAAACACAAAGTTGAATAATACGAGTTGACAACTACATGTGTTAACTCAAAGTCTTAGAGAGGAATGATTCATTATGCAAGTTCTTCCTAGAATTCTAACCAGGTCCAGGACTATTTCATTTAATAGCATAATACTACTAACCAATTATTTATTAGGAGAGATAAAACCAAAAAAACAGAAGGAAACAAGCTAGGCCAAGTATTTTCTACCAAGAATTATGTTATAGAAAAGGAACAACATACTCGCAATTTGCCATTGTCAATGTTTTGAATGCAGGTCCAGGCAAATAAAAATGAATACTAGCCTACCAAGGTTCTTTAACTTGAGAGACAAAATACTATAAACTTGCAAGTGCCAAAGCAACATAAGCATATGCGCCTTACCTGGTTGAAACTGAGCCCCAAGCCCCTGCTATAAAAGTTAGCATATTTAACCATAAACATGCCATAGTCAAACCTGTTATCAACAATTAATTAAAGACATTTTAATTGAGGTACATATTTCACATACACATATGAGTAAGTTTCTTATTATTGATTTTTAAATCATATCCCAAAAGTCAAGTACTTGAGCTAGCTAAATCAAAACAAGTGCTTAAGCTAGCTAAATCAACACATGTTATATCAATTCACATTATCCCTCCATATTAGCATATTTAGATATTGTGCAGGAAATCAAAACCAAACAAACGAACTATGTTGGCCCATATCTACTTCATATTTAATTAACTACTATAATATTTTTTCCAATTTGGTCAAGCTTCAATTTCATACACAAGATTCACTAACTGATAAATATATATATATAATATATTTGGAAGACATTCAAATGACTAATGTACTTTCCAAGGTAGATAAAACAACCCATTATTTTTCCCCACAAAAAAATTGCATTGAAAAGTCATATTCGACAATGCAGCATCCAAACAAGGAACAATATATAGGTCACCCCAGGGTGCACCTCTATATTCACCCCAAGACATTATAGGACATATTATTAGAGTAAAGCTAGAGAAAAATACAGTAAAGAGAAAACACAGCTACTCCTTGTTTTTCATTAATTCATCCAATTGTCATAATCTGTCAAGTAATAAAATAAGTTTTAGAGTACATGTATTTTTTACTTAATAATCATCACTGTATTTGGTAGGGCATATGATGCAGGACAATCAGAGACAGGAAGAGCTAAGCATTCTGTAACAGATTGCAACATAAATGCAGGACAAATCAACTCAAAGAATGTTTGTAAAAACTTAGCAGTAACTAGGGATGTTTTAATCAGGATAGAAGCATGATAGTGAACCATATGATGAATTGAAAAACATTTCCACCTCCGCAAATAAATCCATTTAACAGGATTTATAGTGTATTGATACAAATCTTAAAGGTTGCAACATGAATATACAACTGGAAAGAACATGCGTGTCTGTGTATGTGTGTGTTGGTGTGTAGTAGAAGCAAGGAAAAGATATATACCGCCCACTTATCCACCAAACATAAACCTGGGGCAGTTTTTCTTGTCTTTAAAATACATTCAGGGCTTGCAAGATCTACCATTGCCTGCAGGCAACACAAATAATGAAATCTCTCCCTTTACACATCCAGTAAACATATTATAATAATACATATTTAATAGGCATAGCATGACTCAAGTTATTAATCTCTCCTCTTAATTATTTTACAGCTTGGCATAGTTTCAGAGAATCAGAGAGAGAAAGAGAGCACATATATAGTTTCAACTTAATCAATACACAACCAAACACAACAGACATGCTTAATCCTATTGTACAAGTTCAATGAAAATTAAAGACAATTACAATATAGAACTTGTTTCTGTTAGCATGTAATCCTATAGTACAAGTACAATACAACATAAAATCCGGATGTCAAGGTAGGACAGGAAGTTCCACCTTGTCAAAGGAAAAGAAACTCACCCACCCCTACTCCACATTATAGAACTTCAAAGGAATGCTCCCACATTGCCTCTCAAGAGCTTCAAGGTCTGCTTTTGAGGGTGGATGGCCACAAAAAGAGAAGTTTACATAAAAATGAGACACTCTAATCAATTAATAGAACAAAGAAAAAGTTTTATGGATGCTAGGCTCCAACTCAAAATAAACTACCAATACATATAAGCAAAACCTTGGCTAAAGAATTGTCTCCATACATATAAGCATGAGGTTGTGAATTCTCAAATTTAAGATCTCCAAATAATGATTGCAAAATGAGTGACTAAAGAAAAAAAAAAAAAAGTTAGGAGAATTGATGTCTTCTGCTGCACAAAAAGATTTATTAACAATTATTTCTCCAAAAAGAAACTCCATCACAGCAATACATAGTGTTTGGTGCCTCACTAAATTGCAGCTTAACATATTTTTCTAGTTAAAAAGGAAAAATTATGTTAATTACTAACAAAATAAGATTTTGAAATATTTAAAGACTAAACCCCATGTGAAAGAAAGTATGAGAGTGTGGTAAATACTTTGTTAAGTTTTGTATAAAGATGATCAAGAGATGATGAACAAAAAATGAACTTTGTCCGTAAAGCGATCAACTTTTCTCACTCTCTCTCTCTCTCTCTCTCTCTCTCTCTCTCTCTCTCTCTCTCTCTCTCTCTCTCTCTCTCTCTCTCTCTCTCTCTCTCTCTCTCTCTCTCTCAATAGATAAAATCAACACCTATCCTGGCCTCCAATATGATGCAACAATGGTGAAAGAAAAATTAATACTTTAAAATATTGGTTCTAAGTTTTATTGGGAAATCAAAGTTGTGCTTGAAAATGAAAATTGGGTGTACAGCAGGCTTATTCCTCCTAATTGCTTTTTGGTCTTTTTTTACTTTTCATTTGTTTATTTTTTTTCCTGGGTTTTGCTTGGTGAAGTTAGATGGTTGAACCATATGGGTCAATGAAGCTCATCAAGGGAGGTTGGCTCCGATATGAGAGAGAGAGAGAGAGAGAGAGAGAGAGAGAGAGAGAGAGAGAGAGGGAGGTGGAGGGCTGCCTGCAATATTTTTTTTAATCAAAATACTTCAATGTTGGGTGGTGGTGATCATGGTGTTGGTCATGAGTCAGCGGATGGTGATGGTTATGGCGTTGGCCCGGTGGTGGGGTGGGGGTGATGTTGTTGGGTGTGAAGTTGGGTATAGAGAGTAAGAATAGGTTGGGTGGGATATTGGGTTTTGGACTTTTGGTAAGGGCATTTTTGTGAAATTTATTGGGTATTCTAACAAATTTTTTTAATTTCTAATTTTTAGTTGGGTGTACAAATTGTGTTGAGACTTCCGATACAAAAAATTGAGTCTAAATAACGCCAAAAAAAAAAAAGTAAAACAAATGATAATTTCAATAATATTCACACATGTGTAATAAAAAAAGTTCAATGGCTTTTTTTAAAGAATGGATAATTCTCTTTTTAGTGACTAAATAGGTAATCTTTAAAAATAAAAGAATAATAATTTCAACTGCTTAGAACGTGGAAACAAAAGTTATAATTGGTGATTCATTATTTTAAGAACATGCTCCTTATTTTGTTATTTTATTTTTTAGAAATTTTTAATCTAAGATATTAGTCTTTTATTATTTTAACCAAATGAGCCTTGTGGCTTTATATATATATATTTTTATATGGGAAAAGATTGTGTGCCCTAGTAGGGCACATAAATCTTGTGCCTTAATATGATGTGGTAAATTTATTTTACACATCATTAATTATTTGTTACATCAACTTATTTAGTTGCCACATCACTTTTGGTAAAATACAATATCACCCCTTCGAAATCTAATGATTGATTAATTTTTCCCATTAATTTCTCTTTCAATTTCTTCTCCCCAACCAAACCTTTCCGATCCCAATTTCACCATTCATCTTTCAATTCCTTTAGCTTTATATATTGTTTATTTTATCTTTCATCACAAATCTAGTAATTTTTTTTATCTAAGTCCAACCATAATTGGGGCATAAGATCAAAGAAGGGCCAGGGAGGGAAGGAAGAATTGGTGGGGTGATCGAGGAAATGAGAAGAGGGAAAAGAAAGGTGATAATGGGAGGAAATAGTGGGGCCTTGGGAAGATGATTAAATGGTACTGGGAGGAAGGAGTTTGAAGAAATGGTGAATTTATGTTGGATGGTGGTTCTTGGGGATCTAATGGGAACAAGGCTTCTAAGTTTTTTTTTTTTTTTTCACAAGTTTTTTTTTTTTTTTTCACAAGTTTTTTTTTATTTAGGTTGGAGGGCCAATGATTCAGACTAAACAGACTTTTAAAAGAATTGAGAATTTTTTAATGACTATTTTTTTTTTTTCATAATTTAAAGGGCTATTTACAAAAAAGTTAATAAAACATTTCAAAATTACAAATAAGTCAATAAACATTTCCTAAATTCCAAAATAGTCACTATTGACTAAAATGAATTAATAATGAAATTATGCATTGTACAAAAGAGAATATAACAAATACTAAAAATTACAGTTACTGTCATTATCATGAAAATTTCAAAAAAATTACCAAAAAAAAAATCAAAATTAACCAGAAGCTGACACATGTCCAAATTAAAGGTAACAAACAAACTAAATTATTAAAATAAAAACAATGAGTTGGGGCAAAAGGGTAAAACGAACTCAAAGAAAAACCAGTAATGGGCTGGAGCCCGTAGAGCTATTGATCAAAACGTAATTTATGAAATGATATGATTGACTAAAATGGGATAGGAAATTTAGTATTGACTTTTTTGTAATTTTGAGATGTTTTATTGACTTATTTGTAATTATCTATAATTTAAATGTTATAAGAGTTATAAAAAGGTTAAAATGGACTTTGTCAAAAATGATGTGGTTAACCCTAATATTTAACTAAATTAAATATCTTAATTGATTTGAAATTACATGTGGCACAAATTAGGGCACTCTAGCATTGCCCACTGGGCTTTTCTCTGATTCTGTTAGCTCTGTCAAATGACTTTTTCTCACAGTGGGATATATATACAAGGGAAATTGTAAAAACACCCCTATTGTTGTCTTATAAAACTCCACAATAAATTTTCATTTCAAATATTTCATTTTTACCCTCAAATGGTTAAAAATAATAAAAATATGGTTAAAAATAATAAAAATATAAAAATATCTGAAACACTTCTCCTCATCCCCCTCAATCGAGCCCCACCTCTACCATTCCCTCTAGTCACCCAAACGACGGCCCCACCACCGGCAACGACCTACTTCCTTCTCTTCCTATCTCTTTCTCTCTCTTTCTCCTTTTTTCGTTCTCTTTGTTCATTGTACAAATGGCCGAAGCCATGAGGTCGTCGGCCTCCAGTTCAGTGGTCGACGATCTCCGATCTAGAGGTCAGCTAAGGAGCTGTTTGTACAATGAAGAAAGAGAAAGAAAGATAATCACCGATGATGGTGGCGCCGCCGGCGGGGTGGCTTGATAAAGGTGAGGAAGTGGTGGGAGTGGGGTGGAGCACAGGTGAGGGGAGGATAAAGAGGTTTTCAGATTTTTTTTTTTCTTTTTTTTAAGAATTAGCTAGGGGCAAACATGAAAATTTTGAAAGAAAAATTTCTTTGTGGAGTTTGCATGAAAAGAAAACAGTGGGGTTCTTTTAGAATTACGTACCCTATGTACAACTATATTAAATATGAGGGGATATGAATTTTAGATGTGTAAGTTTAAAGTAAAAACATGCTAAATCTCAAAAGGCCTTTGTGTAATTAACTCATATTTTATTTTTTTGGAGTTGTGTGTATTTATTTCTTACATTAGTATATTAATTTTTCACATGTAATATAAAAAAAACATTTTGTTATTGTATCATCTTATAGAAAAATTGTCGAAAATAAGTGTTGAGTCGTCTTGTACTTGAGTCTCCTGATTTAGTCTTACAAGTAAGACTAAATGACCCTAATTAAAACATAAAACATTAGTCTAAGGGATTGGCTATATTAATATATTTCATGTGGTGTGCAATCTTTTTCTTTTTTTTTTTAGTGTGCAACCTTTCTATGAAGCAAAAGCCAACTAAAAATTTCAACTAAAAGTTTAAGCCTTTAGGAGAGATGAAAGGGCAAGAATAGGGGAAAAAAAGAAAAAATAATGGAAAAAAAAAAAATGTACGTAGAACTAAGGTGAGGACAACCGTGATTAAGTATTTGTAGCTAAGAAAAAACAGTCAGAAATCCTTATTGGGACTTTTGTACTTCTCTTTCTAAGTTATAATTCTCTGTGACAGTAATTTTTATTGGAACTAAGGTGCGATAATAATTATTTGAATTGAATAAAATATATATATTATACTGTTATTAATTGTCACTGGCTGTGACAATAATTGTCATTGTGTAATAGTACGCGGCAATTTAACCTAATTAAAAAAAAAAAAAAAAAACCGAGCGCACTTAACACAAAAAACACAAAAGAAAATATAACGTGAGTTTTATTTGTACAAAGTAGACCTATTTAACATTATAACTTTTTAGGTGAGTTTAATTATTATTAAAAGTTCAAAAGTGAACTTTAGAATCATTATCTAATAAAAATACATATATTTTCTTACAATAATAAAGGGTCTGTTCAAATCCTAAAAATAATATAAGAGTGAAACTGAAACAAACTCACTATATATACCCCTGCCTAATTGTTAGGTCATCCATATGCGGTGTGTGGGAGGAAAGTATGGCTACAACTTCTAACTTTCTTTATTCCTTGGTGTTCTTCTTTTTCTTCTTCCTCCTAATGCACGCAGGTGAGCTAAATTAAGCATCTTTTTCCACATTTCCATTCTTCCAGGTAAAAGATTTTGAATCGTAAATCAAGTGTTGGAGAATTCAAGTGATTATTGTTATCCATAGTTTGGGAAAATATAAGGATGCAATGCGACAACATTTTATGCTATCTCATAATTAATATCATTCCCAATTACTATCAATGAATTATTCTGTTGCCAAGCATTCCAAATTTATTTATTTCGTTGATATTTCATATACAGATATAATAATATGTTTGATAACATGGATATTTCATTCTTCATTCTACAATTTTCTTAGTTTCATATCACAAAAGATTTTTATTTTTGGTCACTAAAATAAAGTTTAAATAAAACACCAAAACATACGAAGTGGCCTTAAACAATATTGTAAACTTGAATTATTGATTATATATGTTAAATTTACAGTCTAGTAAAAAACTGTTACTCTATGTATATAGCACTCTAAAGTTAACTGGTAAGCAAATTAATATGAAGTTAACTATCTTTTTGGGCCTACCGCATGACTAATCTCATAATTTGAACCGTTTATTGTTTAGGCCACACGTTAAATATCATCATTGCAAAAAAATCAACGAATCAAAAATCTTTTAGTCATATAACTGTGATCAAATAAATAGATGAACACAGTTGTCGATAAAAGCATATAAATGGTTGTAATTATAATCAAATGGCTAAATACTTTCAATTTTGGAGGTTTTTTACAAAAATGATCTTTGAAGAAGACCTAAAAATTAAGTCTTCGGATTATGAGATTATATCGTATGGTGAGCTCAAAAGGATTTTTAGCTTCGTATTAACTTACTAACCAGTTAGATTTAGAGAATTTTTTACATGTCCCTTCTAATGGTAAATAAGCTAGGAAACTCTTGTGTGACTCATTTCACATTGTAATTCGACGGTCGAATCTAGCTATTTTTAAAATCTCAATTCAAGAATCAAAATTTTCATATATATATATATATACATAAAAATGTCCTTTTTGAAAACTGGCATTAATGTTATGTTGCTAAACTGTGAATGATCTAGATCACTGAATAGGTTTATTCTTGATCGATTAATCGTGTAGCCTGAATTCACATATAGCAACACAAGTTACATTAGGGATTGATAGTAGGTTTTGGTATCATTTAGGGGTTTCAGATTTAGAAATTTAGGGCTATCTTAAATTCTAAAAACTAGACCATATATAAACCTTAAATGAAATCCAAAAAATAATTTAATTAATGATATAATTTTTCTAGGGTAAATTACTAAAAAATCCATTTTAGAGCTCTTTATACCAAAAAAAAAATCTCACCTAAAAAGTTGAAATGATAAATAGGTCTAATTTATACAAATAAAGTTCACGTTATGTTTTTTTTCAATGAATTTTTTTGTACAAAAAATATATAACGTGAACTTTATTTGTGCAAAGTGGACCTATTTATCTTTTTAACTTTTTAAGTGGGTTTTTTTTTTTGTACAAAGGGCTGTAAAATGGACTTTTTAAAATTTACTAATTTTTCTAAGTTACATTTTATTGCAATGGTACTGAGTTGCAACTTGTTTGTGAGGATTTGTAGGATATCTTAGGATTTAGCTAGAGTCCTAAGTAAATAGCCTGAACTAAAAAAATAATTAATTAAAAAATTTATTAAAAAAAAAGTAAATCATATGGGGGCCTAAAATTAAATTTGCCAGTATTTTTTGCTCAAAAGAGTTTGTGTTTGTGGTCCATCACTAAAATGCTCAAATCAAAATATCACTAGTAAAATTGTACGAGTGGATCCACTACAAGAAATGTGAGCAAAACATACCCCTCATTAGTGGCATAAAATGGGGTGGCAATTGGAAACTTTAGTTCCTATTACCCAATTGTCACCAATTTTTGTTAAAACTAAGGTATTTCAGTCTCTATTGCCTAATTGTCACCTCATTCTATACCACCAATGAGTGTGGGTTTTGTTCACATTTCTTATAGTGGGAAATACAAAAATACAAAGCCATGATCATTGAGAATTACACCAATGTTAGTCAATTAATTTTTCTATCTCATCTTTTTTTTTTCTTCTTTTTATTATTCTGTTTAGAATTGCTAATTTAGTAATTCACATTTGGCGTTATAATTTGATTTGTTAATGCCAGCATGCGTACAAGGGAATATTTCTAAAATTCATGTGCGTTGGCCACCATGTTTGAAGCACCAAACCTGTAGAAGGAGATGCATGACGGAGTACCAAGGAATTGGAGGAATATGCATAATGAATAAATGGAGTCTATATAGTCATTGTCTTTGCTATATTAAGACAATATGTTGATTGTTGAATGCCAAAGATGCACCGGTTGTGTACCAAATTTGAGTTAATTTAATATATACTAACTTTTCTGCACGCGCTTTTTCGCACAAAAACTCTTTTCATTGCACATAGGTCGTCATTTGTATTGTAGAAATTATTATTTATTTAGAAAGGCAATTTTTACACTCCACTTTTATTCTCTTGCACTCCTTCTTATTTTTTAATAATTTTTATATTTGGTTATTTTTTATATTTCCAAATTTACCCTTTAAAATTAAGCTTATTACGACTTTTTTCCCTTAACATTGTAACGAAATCTCAATTCACCACATATTGTTTCAATTGTCTTAATTTGTCAACTAATAGTATATCTTAAGAGTGGGAATGGGTCAGTTTTTACCTGACAACCGACCCATTACCTACCCGACTTTCTGGCCGATAATCAACCAACAACCGATCTATCAAAGTCGGGTTAGTTGCATCCATCCAACCCACGAATGTTGGTTCAGACGTTGGTTTTGAATATGAGTAAAGTCGGGGCAACCGACAACTGACCCATAGCAACCGACTTTGTCAAGTGGTGAATTTTGGCCTTTTGAAGTTGGGTTGTGAGGTGTGTGCGTGTGTGAGACAACCCAGTCCAAAATGGCCAACCCTTGTGATCTCTCATCTCTGCGATGCCTCTCATGATCTCATCACTTTCATTCTCCTCTTTCTCAGCCCTAGTTCTCTCATCTCTTCAAACTCTTCTCTCTCGTCGGCGACACTCTGCGATTTCATCTCCTCTCTTACTAGCAAACAAGAACCCAAACCAACTACATCACTGACTCTCTAAGCCCAGCTCTCTCATATTCTTTCACACATCACTCACTCTCTAAGCCTCTCTCTCATCTTCTCCATTACTAGCGACAAAGTCGCCACCTCCACTGCTCAGTCCCTCTACAATATTGTCATTCTCTGCGAGTGAAAAATCCCTAAGCTCACCTCCACGACTCCACTGTAAGTCCATCTCTAGACCTCAATTTGTTGTCATGCATGTTGTGAAATTAAGCCCGGTGTTATGTTGAATATGGTGAAATTAAGCCTCAATTGTTGTACTGTATTTGGTTGAATATTGTGAAATCCCTTTATTAATTAGGAATTGGTAATGTGCAAGGGAAAAAAAAAAGGTATGATAAAACTGTGAACTGTGAAATTTTTGATGTTTGGGTATTGGTAATTGATTAGGAATTTAGGAATGGACAGGAAAAAAAAACAAAAGGTCTGGTAAAACAACAATTGACCCATACCGTAACCGACTTTGGTGACCAACCTTGCAATCGACCCACCGACTTGGGTCAGTTGTTAGTTTAGGCCAAACAATCGACCCGACCCATTCCCAGCCCTAGTATATCATGTGTTTCAATGTACTCATTTAGCTCAATTCCGTTATAACCTTCGTTAGCCTTATTGACATGACGATGACGAAGCGCACACGTGGCACCTTAACATAGATTTATGATGCCACATAGACAAATAATAAAAAATTACAAAACTTTTGTTAATTTAAAATAAAATATTAAATTTAAAAAAATTAAAATTTTCTATTATTTAATTGTCTATGTGGCATTATAAATCTATAATTGGGCGCCACGTCAGCAAGGCTAACGGAAGTTATGACGGAATTGAACCGAAAGGATACATTGAAACATAGGGTATACTATCATGTGGTAAATTGAGACAATTGAAACAACATGGGATGAATTGAGATTTCGTTACAATGTCATAGGACAAAAGTGATAATAAGCCTAAAATTTAACTAAGAAAACATTCAAATTCTATCTCATTTTTTATTTGGAATTCGTTTAGCACCACTCAGTCTTCGCACTCATTGGGGTCATCTCATTGTGAGCTAGCACTCTTGATCATCACTCTTTTTTACCTTGCTTGGATCACAATATTGTGGACTATTTTTAGAGGCACGACACTTGTGGTGCTAAAAGTGAATATAAATTAAGGTAGAAGAAAGCCACACACCATGAACAAGCATAGCTCCATTGATGAACAAAAGCAGGTATTCATTTATCTGTTATTTATTGAATTCCACATTTGTATATGATCGTATCCTAGGTTATGGGTTTGATAAGAAAAATTTTAATTGTTACTTTCCACTGCGTTTTTTATAATATTTCTATATTATGATCAATCCAATGAGGTTTTTCCAACAATTATTCACTCAACTTAATCACCTTGGACTTCTTTTATGCATATTCACACATATAAGAATATATATTATAGATATGAAGGATGAGACGTAAAATATAAGTTTATCTTTAAAGATAAGTGCATCATATGTTCAACCCAAAGATTGGCCTTATGGTAGATATCTAACACATATTGCTAGCACAAAGTCCAACTCCTTTATCTTACAAATTTTTTGTTTATTTATCTATTTAACCATGCATTGTTGAGCTTGAAGTATGACCCACTAGGCCACTATTAACTACTACCTTCCTATGTCTTTTTTCATCTTAATTAATTAATAAAACTTTTTTTTTTATATAGTTAAAGTGGAATAGATTAAAATAACTCAAGAGAAAAGATACAAACAAAGTTGGCCCAAAGTTCAAACAAATAACAACAAAAAACAAGCCTAACAAAATAAAGCCCAATAATAAAACACTAGTAAAAACGACAACAAAAGCCAAATAGACAACAACAAAATTTTCAATCTGCCTAACCCCAAAGCCAACCCTAACCAAAACCCTAGAGTAATCTACATGCTTCCAAACCGACTGCTACACCACCATAACGCCAACGCAAAGCCACGAACATCACACGAGAACACTAAACACCAACACAGCTCTAAAAGAAGCCAGTAACACCACACACCTATGACCGAGAAAGAGGAAGGCGAGAACTCATAGATATTAACTAAGCACTCAATCCCACTGTACTATGAGAGTGTCACACATGAGAAATCCACAAACAAGCCAACCCCAAGCCTCCTAGAGCCATTGAAGAAACACCTTAAAGGCAGTACATGAGAACCGAGTTTTCGAAGTCAATAATTAATGTTAAGCGCATGAAAGTAGGTGACAATCATCTATAGCTCCTTTTTAGGTATTCAATTAAGCTTCTTGCTCCGGTATAAGGCTTCGTGTCTCTTCTTTCTCTTCCCTCTCATCCCGCCCCTCTCTAAACCCTATTTGCGATCTCCTTCTTCGATCATCTCCATAATTCTTAATTCTGATGTTTGTCTATGATGGAGTCAACTTTCAACTAATTAAAAACTTCTCATAATTTTTATGTCTTTCTCTTTGCAGGACATTCGTTACATTACAAGAAATGTGAGTAAAGCTCACCCCTTATTAGTGACACAAAATGGGGTAGCAATTGAGAACTTTAGTCTCCATTGCCTAATTACCACCTTATTTTATGTCACCAATGAGGGTGGACTTTGCTCACTTTTCTTGTAGTGTTATTTACTTAAAAACCAAACACATAATTTTTTATGTCTTTTTCCACTTTTTTATCTCAATCTCAAAAGGGTTTAATACTTTAAGATATAAAATCATTGATCAAGACCCGTTCCTCAGTTAAATTTATGTTATAAAATCTCGAGTTTGGGCTCTCATTCCTCGGTTAGATTTTAGATTTTACCTCTCCATTTCTACGTAACCTCGAACAATGATTCTAGACCTTAAGGCCTCATTTAATGCCTAGGATTGGATTGGATAAATAATATGATTCATGTGTATTCAAGGAAAACACTTCTAACTTGAATGAAGAAGATGAATTAATTATAAAGGGAAACTTATATCCCTGCCAATATCCACAAAATCCGCACAAAAATGGTGGGATTAGTAGGGAAATAAGTTTTTCCTTATGGCTAATCCATCTTATTTCTTCAAGTTAGAATATACCCTCTATTTTTTTCTTTGAATACAAATGATTCTAGCGATCTATCATATCCAATCCAATTATAGGCATCAAACAAGGCCTTAAATATTAAATAATGTTAATAATGGGAATAAAAATGACAAAAGTCGTCAAAAAAAAAAAAAAAAACCATGTCCATTCTTTAAATAAAGAACGAACATCCTGTTAAATTCCTAGTTTATACGGGTTTACTTGTAATTATAGGAATAAATTTATTTGCTATTTAGACCTTCACTTGTACATGTATAAATACCTTTTTTTGTGATTAATAAAATAAGCTGAATATTATTAGACCTTCACTTGTACTCGTTTGACTTAGGTTTTTGGTGGTGTGTCAGGGTTGATCTTGATCTTTTTTTCTTTTTTTTTTCTTGCGTGAGAACCTCTGTGTGAATCCTTGTTGCTGTGTGCGTGGGGTTGATCTTGATCTGTTTTTTTTTTTGTTCCTTGCGTGAGAACCTCTGTGTGAATCCTTGTTGTTGTGTGCGTGAATCCTTAATGCTACTGTTGTGTGCGTGCGTGACTACTCATTGCTGATGTGTGTGTGACTTCTCCTTGCTGCTGCTGTGTGCGTGAATCTTTGCTGCTGCATGAGACCCTGCTGCTGCGTGAACCCTTTCCTTGCTGCGTGATCAGCCGCTGCGTGACCTGCTGCATATCTTGCTATTCACTACGCTCTCATCGCTCACTTGATCATTGTTTCGCTGCGATTCTTCTGTTCTTAATTTGTTCCACTGCTACAGTTTTTTTTATTCCGTTGCTCTTCCTCTGACTCTTGTTCCGCTGCTAAAAGTTAGTTTTTTGGGTATCATAGCCGACTCTTCCAAGACTGATGGCAAGAAGGCTGAATTGAGTACGCCTCCTACACTTCCTGCAGTTACTTTTATAACTCAGTAATCATACCAGAAAAGCTTGATGGCACAAACTATGGTGAGTGGGCTTTAAATGCACAAAATAAGATCTGAGGCCGGAAGCGCTGGGGTTTAGTTTCAGGTTCACACCCTATGCCTACGGATCATGATTCACCTGAATTTGAGGCCTGGGAAGATGAAAATTGCATGGTTAAGTCTTGGCTCTTGGATACAATGACCAAGGATGTGCGTTCAATTTTCATTTGTATGGCGACTGCCAAGGAGATATGGGATGCTCTCAAGAGGCAGTATTATGTGAGTCAGGATGGTTCCAAGGCTTATTCACTCCATTTTCAGGTTATCTCCACTCGTCAAAATGGTCGAACTATTATTGAATATTATGGCATATTGCAAAAACTTTGGCAGGAGGTGGATGCAATTCAACCTTGTCCTATCGAATGTTCGAGAGATATTGGGTTGTATAATTATATTGTTAGTGCTAATCAGCTATATGTTTTTTTTTGCTGGACTTGATTCACATTTGGATAATGTTAAGGGGAGGATTCTTGCTACCTCTCCTTTGCCTGATCTTCGTACGGCCTATGCTACAGTGTGTGCTGAATCTAATCGCTAGGATGTCATGCTTGGTGGTCCTACTAATATTGGTATGGCCATGGTGGCCAGACCCTCAGGTGGTAACCGGTTCGGTTCTAGAAAGAATGAGACTCGAAAATATACTCATTGTAATGGTACCAACCATGTGGTAGGCAAGTGTTTTCAACTTCATGGGTATCCGGAATGGCATCCGAAAGGCATGAAGGCATCTCCAGGGGACTCTCTTTTTAAGGCTACCCAACCGGCTTCTAAGGGCAATTTGGTCAATACTTCTATTTTTGCTGCTAAGTCAGGTATATCTTATTGTGCTTTGCGTACTCCTGCTAATTCTTATACAAATACATGGATAATTGACACATGTGCCACCGATCATATGACTTGTGATAGATATGCGTTCCAATCCTTTTCGTTTAGTAGTCCCAAACCATTCATTACTAATGCCAATGGTGTGTCTTCTCCAGTACTTGGCATTGACACTATGTCTGTTTCGTCTTTTACCTTGTTTAATACATTGTTTGTTCCGTCCTTAAACTGCAATTTATTGTCTGTTAGTCAACTAATTACATCTCGTGATTGTGTTATTGTTTTCTTTCCTACTCACTGTATTTTTCAGGACATCCATACCAAGGAGAGGTTTGGCAGTGGTAGGAGAGATGGGGACTTGTACTATCTGGATGGTGATACTTTGGGTCTGGATGGTGTGAGTTGGGCTCATCAAGTTAGTGGTGCTCAGTTAATTGCGAATAAGAAGAAAATCTGGCTCTGGCATCAGCGGTTGGGTCATCCTTCGTTTAGTTATCTAAGGTGGTTATTTCCCTCGTTGTTTCGTGGGTGTAATTTTCAAGATTTCCAATGTGAAACTTGTGTGTTGGCTAAGAGTCACCGAATAGTGTTTTCTTCTAATGATAATAAATGTGAAATTTCTTTTGGTTTGGTTCACTCTGATGTTTGGGGACTTGCCCCTCTTTCTACTTTTAATGGTGTTTGATGGTTTGTCACGTTCATAGATGATTGCACGCGTATGACCTGGATTTATTTTCTTCATAATAAAAGTGATGTATGTGGAGTATTCCAATTGTTCTATAAGATGGTGATCACTCAATTCAATCACTCGATTCGTATTCTCCGCTCTGATAATTAATGGCGACTCACATGGCATTATCCATCAGACATCTTGTTCTTATTCTCCCCAACAGAATGGGGTGGCTGAACGGAAGAATAGACACTTATTAGAGGTTGCTCAATCATTGTTGATTGGTGGTCGCGTACCGACTTTCTTATGGGGCAATGCCCTTAGCTCGACCGTGTACTTAATTAACCACACTCCATCTAGTATTCTCGATTTATGGCACCCATTGGATGTCCTTGCTGATTCTTGTGAGCTTCTGTCTATTTTGCATTTGGAACCTTGAGTGTTTGGTTGTGTTGTGTATGTCTATTTACATGGGCATCAACGTACCAAATTGGAGTCCCGAGCTTTGAAATGTGTATGTGTTGGCTATGGTCGTGCTACTAAAGGATACAAGTGTTAACATCCTCCGTCTCGTCGGTTCTATGTATCTATGGATGTTACATTTCATGAGGAACAATTTTTTTATGAGTATTCCGAATCTTCCCTTCAGGGGGAGAACGTTGGTGAAGGGTCGAATGCCATAGATATGGAGTTTTTCAATGGTTTCAGGTTACAGAAAAAAAAGACGAGCAATGTAGTATCGAGCGCTCAGTAGGTACGGTGGGTGAAATACCTTCTCTGGTAGATCAATCTTGCTTATCTACAGACCCGGCGGTGCAGTGTGACAGTGATCTTTCTAACTCTTCAATGTTTGGAGGTTTGTTTTATGATAGTACAACTCTCAGTCCTCATACTTCACCACTAATACAATCTTCTCCAGAGGCATCTCATGAGGTACACCCTATTTCCCTTTCTTTTCCTGATGATTTGAGTATCCAATCTGAGTCTGAGCTTGACACCTCCCGGTATAAGCTTCCACATAGGTTAACCCGAGGTATTCCACCTACATCTTATGAACCAGACCCTAACGCCAAAGCCAAATACTCTATAAATAGTCATGTGTCTTCGCATAGGCTATCCGAGTCATATAAGTCATTTGTGCATCAATTATCTTCTGTATATGTCCCAAGAAATTTGCAAGATGTTTTAGCAGATTCAAGATGGACTAAGGCAATGGCAGAAGAAATGGAGGCATTGGTGAAAAATAGGACTTGGGAGCTGGTTCAGTTACCTAAAAGAAAGAAACATGTGGGATGCAGATGGGTCTATGCAGTTAAACATAAAGCTGATGGTTCCATAGAGAGGTATAAAGCTCGGTTGGTTGCCAAGGGGTACACTCGGTCTTATGGAATGGACTATAAGGAGACATTTGCTCCAGTAGCAAAGTTGAATACTGTGAGGGTGTTAATGTCTCTAGCTGCTAATCTGGAGTGGCCTCTTCTTCAGTTTGATGTCAAGAATGCATTCTTGCATGGCAATCTTGAAGAAGAGGTCTATATGGATCCTCATTCTGGAATTCCTGAACTAGAACAGTCTGGTATGGTGTGCAGACTAAGAAAAGCATTGTATGGCCTGAAACAATCACCTAAAGCCTGGTTTGGACGGTTTTCCAAGTCTATGAAGGCTGCAGGCTATAAACAGAAATTCAAACCATACACTATTCATTAAACGAAGAGGTAACAAGCGTGTTGTACTCATTATTTATGTGGATGATATGGTTTTGACAGGAGATGATTAGAAGGAGATGGCCTCGCTACAAACTTACCTGGCTTCTAAGTTTGAGATGAAAGAATTAGGTAACCTGAAGTATTTCCTTGGGATTGAAGTAGCAAGATCTTCACATGGGATTTTTTTGTCCAAGAGAAAGTATGTTCTTGATCTCTTGACAGAAACAGGCATGCTTGCTTGTAAGCCTGCTACAACTCCTATTGAGCAGAACCACAAGTTGTTTGAAAGCTACAATTCTGCTCCTACTGACAAAGGAAGATATCAAATACTTGTGGGGTGATTAATTTATCTAGCTCACACTTGACCGGACATTGCCTATGCTGTTAATGTGGTGAGTCAGTTCATGCATGAGCCACGAAAATTACATATGGATGAAGTTGAGTCTTGAGGTATCTGAAATCCGCATCAGGTAAAGGGCTGTTATTTAGTAAACATAACCATTTGGATGTTATTGGATTTACATATGCTAATTAGGCAGGATCCGCGGATGATAGAAGGTCTACAGCTGAGTATTTCACCTTTGTTGGTGGTAATTTAGTTACTTAGCGAAGTAAGAAACAATAGGTGGTGTCTAAATCCAATGCAGAAGCGGAGTAGCAAGGTATGGCAAATGGTATTTGTGAGCTCCTATGGTTGAGGAAATTGTTAATAGATTTGGGGTATAAACCCAAGGTCGCTATGAAGTTATTTTATGATAATAAATCTGCGATTGACATTGCTCATAATTTGGTTCAACACGATCGTACGAAGCATGTGGAAATTGATCGTCGTTTCATTAAGGAGAAATTAGAGGCTAGGATTGTTGATTTCCCTTTTGTGAAATTTGAAGATCAGCTGGCTGATGTTCTTACCAAGGCTGTGTCCAGTAGGATATTTGATTGCTCACTTATCAAGTTGGGCATGTGTGATGTTCATGCACCAACTTGAGGGGAAGTGTTAAATTCCTAGTTTATATGGGTTTACTTGTAATTATAGGAATAGATTTATTTGCTATTTAGACCCTCACTTGTACAGGTATAAATACATTTTTTATGTGATTAATAAAATAAGCTGAATATTATTAAACCCTAAACACATTCTTTGAGACATCCCAGACAAAAAAAAAACCTCATATTCATTTAGACGTGCTTTAGAGTATAAAATTTATAAATCACTAGATATATTTATATGTCATACCATATTCACATTGTACTAACAAATTTTGGAAATAAATCAAATCATAAGTCCCATTAGATAATTACATATAAATATGGGTTTAAGAAGATGCTTTTATTTGCTTTGAAAGTTACGAGTGAGCGGTCAGATTTGATTGAAAATGGCAAAAATGTTGACCCTTCATCCATTTTTGCTTTCAGCTTTTACAAGTATTTGGATTATTGAAAGATAGTGATATATATTTACTATAAAAAAATGTGAGCAAAGCACGTCCATCATTGATGGCACAAAATGGGGTGACAATTAGAAACTTTAGTCCCTATTGTTCAATTGTCATCAATTTTTGTAAAAATCGAAGCACTTTAGTCCCTATTGCCCAATTTTCACCTCATTATATGCCACCAATAAGAGTGGACTTTGCTAACATTTCTTGTAGTGATTATTGACAAAGACCATGACTTACTCCTCGATCATCTTTTACAAATCCAGATTACTCCAAATCTACACGTGATTTTGGTGAGTTCTCCACAGAATCTCTACCCTTATATGTGAATTTTGTACGTTTTCAATCGTAATCATCTTATCATAGATAGTTCACTTAGAAAATGGATTAGTGTTGATAAATCAAGAGTTCAATTCTCATGTAGTAGTTTGGTCAAATTTTGATCAAATTTTCATATATATTAAATCCCACATGTAGTATTTTGGTTAAATTTTCATATGTAGTTTTCTGTTTTTTCCTTTCTTTTTCTTTTTTCTAAGATCATAAAACCAATTACAACTCAAACTCACGCGTACCACTAGAACTCTTACGATCAAAATTAGAAATTTGAGAATCCTGGATAAAATGGCCAACTCTATCCAAGCTTTGCCAAAGCATATGCAACAAAATATTAGTCTCTCAAAAGATATATATGGCCAAATTGAATTTTATCAAAGCGTTGGACAATCGACTGAATGTTAATATGTTATGGATAATCATGCAAGCTTTCTAGGAATCGAGCATTTATCCAACAAGCACTTAATGAGAAGTTTAGAATGATTGCTTTTTTTCTTCGTTTGTAAAGCTCAGTTTCTGGTTTTGATTCAACGTTTTGAAATAAAAACAAAAAGAAAAGAAACCCAAGAATAACTTGTCACACTCTAAATTTTTAGAAGCCATAGGTGATTTAATGAATCATTTAGGCAATGTAGCTAGCCTTACTTAAGTGATTACACAGCAGAATAAGAATAATAAGAGAGAAGATCATAAAAGAAGGTAGATTAGAAAAATTTGCTAGCATTTCCCATGCTGAAAAATTTATAAAAAAAATGTCCTATGCATACTTTTTAAGAAAATGGGTATCAGCATTCCCCCCTAATATGTGGTTATACTTGATGCAAGTTCGCTAGCATATTGTTGGTAATGCTGATAAAAGCGGAAACAAAGCAAGAGTCATAAAGAATGAGAAATGTTGAATGAAATGCCTTTTTAGATATTTTTAGTTCCCATATCTTTTTAAATAATCAAAAGAAGAAGATAAAAAGAGAGAGACTCACCCATAAAAGGGCAAAGCTAAGGTTTTTAGCTCAACATGTTGGACATGCTGATGTGTGTGCAGCCTCTAAATGAGAGCAGTTTTGCTCACCCCCTTTAACTCAGGTGTATGCTTACCCCCCATCTAAAATGCTGCCATGTGTTTAAAAAACTAATCATGGGTTAATATATTATATTTAATTATTTTTAATGTTATAATGATGAGAGAGAAAAATAATTTGACAGCTCTTTTCTACTTTTACCCTTATCTTTTATAATTATCTATTTGATTAAACAAATCAACATACAAAATTAAATAGCACCGGCAAAAAAAAAAAAAAGGAAGGAGAAAGGACATGGCTAAAAAAAAAAAAAGGAGAAAGGGTTTTTTTAGAGAACTGGTGCTAGAAAGAGTTTCACGATCATTGTGTCAAGAAAGAGGAAAACTTGGAAGATTGATCAGAGATAATTGGAAGTGGTGAGTAATTTGTTTCCTCAGCACTCCATGTTGTTTGTTCTTGCTTCGAATCAAATTATTGTCTTTCTTGATAATAGATTGTCAGTGGGCATGTTTGGTACAAGGGGAAAAGCTTGGAAGATTTAAAAGAGTTTTGTTGTTCCTTTGATTGAATGCCAAACCCAATGATTAATGATTATGGTCTTAAACTATAATTGCTTTTCGATTTTCATATGCATCCACCAAATGTCAGTGGGCTTTTCGATTTTCATATATCTATAATATATATCAATTGTTCCTAGTGCTGTTTCCAGTAACATCACCGCCACAATATATATATATATGTATATCACACTATCAAATTGTCTATATACAAGTAAGCATCACCTTCTTATCAAAGACAAGTTGTTATTTTTTTGTTTATTTTCTAATGTTTCATTTTATTGTTATTGAACATATTGGTCATGATTGGAATTTTTGTTTTGGAACATTTATGCTTGTTGTCCATAAGTATCTTTGCTGCAATTTTTTGAAATACTTAAACTTTTACAAAAAACAGGGTACATATACAGATACAAGCTGCCATTGTCTTCATGGAAAATCAAGAGGATGAATTTGATGCTCAATTTTCTAATGGCACTGAATCTAGTGATAATATACACTTAGATTCTGATTCTGAAAGTTTGGGTATATTGGATAACTATGAAGAAAAAGGAGGAGATACCAACGAAGCAATGGTATGTGAGACTCCAGTACTTGGTATGACTTTTGATAATGATGAGGATGCACATCGTTATTACAATTCATATGCTAGAAGTGTTGGATTTACTGTGAGAAAACTTAGACTAAATAAAAACAGACATGGTGCAATACGGAGAAGACAATTTTGTTGCTCATGCGAAGGTTTTTACAGTAAAAAGACAACTCCACAGAAAAAAAGAGAAGAAAGAAGATTTGGATGCAAGGCAATGCTTGAGATCAAACTTAACCGAGACGAAAAATATGTTGTGACCAAATTCATGGATGAACATAATCATGATCTTATCCCTGCAGCAAGTTCACATTTTTTGAGGTCACAACGAAAAATAGAACCTTCTCAGGCTGGGTTGATTAGTCAAATGTACTCCGCAGGCTTAAAACCATCACAAATATTCTCATACATGACCTCCGAAGCAGGAGGATTTCAGCATCTAAATTTCATTCAAGCTGATTGCAAAAATTTCTTAATGAGGAAGCGAACTGAATTTCTAAAAAGAGGCGATTCAGAATGCTTGCTTGAATATTTTAAGAAAAAGCAAATTGAGGATAAGTCGTTCTTTTATGCTATTCGAACAAACAATGAGAATCAAATATGTGGTTGCTTCTTTTGTGATGGCAAGTCAAGACGTGATTATGCTATATTTGGTGATGCAATGTGCTTTGACACGACATTCAAAACAAACAACTACAACATGCTGTGTGCTCCAATAGTTGGGATTAATAATCATGGCCAGACCTTGCTATTTGGATGTGGTTTGTTAGATGGAGAAACAACAGAGGCATGTGAGTGGTTATTCACTGTTTTTTTACAAGCTATGGAAGGAAAAAAACCAAAAACCATATTTACAGATCAAGCCCCATCAATTTCTGCTGCAATTAGTGAAGTATTACCTACTTCTCATCACCGACTCTGTTTATGGCATATATATCAGAATGCTGCAAAGAACTTGGCTCAAGTTTTTTCTGAGTTCAAGACATTCTCACAAGATTTCAAAAAATGTGTATATGATCCAGAGACTATTGAAGAATTTGAATCAAGTTGGAAAGCTTTACTTGATGATTATGGATTGAGAGAAAATAAATGGCTAAAAGGTATATATGAATTGCGTGAGAAATGGGCACAAGTCTATGGTCGATCCCACTTTTGTGCAGGTATGACAACACAACTAAGTTATAAAGTATAAATTAATTTTTAGATAGTTTTTTTGTACGATAAGATGAGTTTCTATAATTTTTTTTTTTGCAGGAATGACAACAACACAAAGAAGTGAAAGCATAAATAAGTTTTTGAAAATGTTCTTTTCTAGAAACCTTATTCTTCGTGAGTTTGTTGTACAATATGACAAAGCTCTAGCAGATCGAAGAGAAAAGGAAAGGCTTGCAGAAACTGCAACTAAACAAACAAGGCGCAACTTGTTGTCTAACTGGAAGGTGGAGGTTGAAGCATCAAAAAGGTATACAAGAAAGATTTTCCAATGTTTCCAAGATGAGTATATGAAAATTTTAGATTTGAAGTTGGAATTAGAAAGTGATGATGGGATAACACGTAGATATATAGTTGTGAAATCAGGGACTCGAGAGATGAGACGGTCACTTATTTATACTCCTTCTAGTCAGTCAGTAACTTGTATCTGTCTCAAGTTTGAATTTGACGGAATTCTTTGTGCACATGCACTCAAATTATTTCGTGACTTAGACTTGTCGAGTTTACCATCTAAATATTATTTAAAGAGATGGAGCAAAGAAGCTACATATGGTGTTAATGTTGATTTATATGGGGAAGCAATTTTGAGTAACCTGGACTCATCTTCCATGGTTCAATATAGTGAGTTATCTCATATAGCACAAAGAATCATAGCGAAGGGTGCAAGGAATAACCTATCATCCACTTTTGTGAAGTCTGAATTGTTGAAGTTAGAGGCAAAATTGGAAAGTCTAAAAAATTCAGAACAAGAACATGCTGGAACAAATGGAGATAGCGTTGGAGATGGTGTAAATCTTGTGAATGAAGATGGTGTAAATTTTAAGTTGCAGGACCCAAAAATTCAAAAGTCTAAAGGCCGAGGTAAGGGTAGAATGAAGAATGCATTGGAATCTAAGAACTCAAAAAAGAAAGCTTCATCTAAAAGAAAAGGTTAGTACATACATAGTTAATTTATTTTGTTACTTGTTTATTTTATAGTTGCGTATAATGGCAGTCTAAATATTATTTGTTACCTTAACAGATGCATATGCACATGAGATGAGCGGCCCATCGAATTTATATGAACATGTTCAGGTTAGTATTTTTTTGTAATTATTTACAATTAACATTCAAAATTAAATTATTTATGATATTGATTATGTATTAATATTTAGGAATCCATTGGGCTAGCAAATCAAAACCACTTGGAAACACAATTTTCTTATGGATTTCCAAATGTTTCTGGTGATCAATGCATTCCTAATCACCCACTTGGGTACCAAGTTATACATCCGATGTTCTACGATTACTCATATATGTATTCCCAGGTTTGTAATCTTTCTAAGTATATATAGTGTTGTATATTTTCTTTTATAATTTTCATAAGTATTGTTTTTATTTATTTGGTTAATTAATTTGTATGATCACAAATTTGATAGGAACCAAGACCTCAAGGATTGGCTCGTCAACTGAATTTTTCAAATGAAACAAATTCTTAGGCCAATTCAAGGTGTTGTAGCATTTGAAGAGAGAAGAATAGTTGCAACGACATAACTTTTTTTTTTTTTTTAACTCATGTAACTTTTTTATTGGATTTTCTATGTAGGCAAATGAGTTGTTTTAGATTTTTGTTTTGGCAACATTTTAGATTAAACTTTGCAAATGAGTTTTTTGTTCGAATTGCAAATGTGTTGTTAGAATATTTTATTTTTTAATTAATTAAAAAAATAGATAAAGGTGTATTCAAGAGAAGACCCAAAAAAATGAATGTGGTTTTTTGGGTACTGGAGACGTACTGGAGAAGAGCAAAAGAAAAAAGAAGCAAAAATTACTAAATGGATGTAGTTTTTTGGGTCTGGAGGCGTACTGAAGAAGAGCAAAAAACAAAAGAAGCAAAAATTATTAGAAATAATTAAATAAAAGAGAAGAGAGAAATTAATGGGTGATAAAAAAGTGAAAAAAAGTTGAGTAATAAAATATAAGGGTAAAAGTAGAAAAGAGCTGTCAAATTATTTTTCTCTCTCATCATTATAACATTAAAAATAATTAAATATAATATATTAACTCATGGTTAGTTTTTTAAACACATGGCAGCATTTTAGATAGGGAGTGAGCATACACCTGAGTTAAAGGGGGTGAGCAAAACTGCTCTCCCTCTAAATAACTAGGAGTAACTTGATTAATTCAAAATCATTCATACATCTTTGGACATGTTTGGCCCGAATGGCATGGTAAGTCTCCAATCAAGAAGTAGCTTTAACTGAGGAACTTGGGGGACTGCTTCTATTTGGGCCATGTTGGGCCATGTTGGATTTTGGTTGTCTGATGACTCATGTCCTTGGCAATTTTTAAGGGAATGATCTCCTATCCATTATATATAGGTGCTCACCCACTTAAAAATCATATTCTCTCTCATTTTCAGATTCTTTCTAAAGCTTTCATATTTTCTTATGTAAATTGTAACATTCATTTGTTTATAATGAAATTACAACCTAAGTAAACGTAACCCAAATCCAAATCGACTCGTGTATTAAACATCCTTATGTTATTATGTGATTGATTGTCAATTTTCGATGTTGATGGCTTGCGTCTATTATCGAACATCAACATGTATGAACATGGGAAACAAAATGAATTAAGAAAATGTACAACCGACAAAGTGACAAATGGGAATCTGTATTGGTAGTATACACAATCCCAGTCCCAATTAGGCTTCTGTACGTGTCCCCATCACCAAATGAAGAAGTAAGCTTAGTAAATAAACAAACTATATTTAAAAAAAAAAAAACAAACAAAACAAAACCAAAACTAGCGACTGCTCATGTGATGGGCCATGTGGGAATAAGGTACTAAAATTTTTCAAATGTGGCACTAAATATATAATAGGTCTTTCTCACTATGAAAGCATGGTGGCTTTCACACCCTAGCTAGATGGAGTACTCAAAAATGATCATTTTAATTTGTGATAAAAGTGGTAACGTTGGTCATGCCATTTTCCTTTAGGCGTGTTATATATAGTACTTTTATATATTTATTGATTTTCAGTAAATGTTCAAAAATAGACTTTCAATAGAATCTCTAACAAGAAGAACATTACACCTGACCTACGCCGAGTAACAACAATGGCACAAACAAAACGTGCACAAGACAAAACTAAAACTTGGAAGCTTTGGATAGATTCAAGCTTCAGGGTGTCATATATGATCATGCTAAGATCATTCGTATCAATACTAAAGCACCATATATATTATTTATTTTAAAAAATTATAAACTTTAGTTGAAATAAATAAACATATAAAAATATTATTAATAACCCATCATACACATACACAAATGTCCTATACTCCTATCAAAGAATCTACAATAAAATTTTGAAACGTTAAATTATTAACTTTTCAAAATATGAATTAGAATCATAATAACTCATTAAAAGTGATTTATGATTTAGTGGCAAGTGGCAGCGAAGGTGGAATGAAGGAGCGTTTCCATTTTCCGAGAAGACTAGACATTTGCCTTTGTGAATTAATGTGAAGGAATGAGTCAATGGCGTGTGTTGAGGTCAGCAGAGAAGACTAATTTGAGTAAGCTTTCTACGTGTCCACTATTTTTGCTGGAGCATGTCTTTTACTCAGTCGTACCTGCAGATTTTCTTAATCTTCTACATGTCTTTATGCATGAGACATTTGACCACATAAGATATTTTGATGTTGTAATCCTTAATGAAAATGAAATTTCGGGGTTCCTTGTCATTTGTGAATTCTCTTCCTTCTTCTTCTTTTGATCACGTGGATAGGAATAAGTTAATAACATATTAACATTGACACATGTTTGTCAAACAAAGGGTTAGGTCAAAAACTACCATAAATTAAATAATAAAGGAAATTTTGACAACGAAATTACAAATCCTTTTAAAAGGTTTTGCAAATTGATAAAGGTATGTTTGACAAAGTAATTACCTATACAAATATAAAAGTAAAATTATAATTACATTAGACTATTAGAGCATGAGAGATTAATGTGGTTTACTTGATTGGTTTGATGGGACTGCGTCCTTATAGGATAAAATTTGTTTCATTATAATAATTAAAAAGTTACATTTGCATGGAGAACTTGATTTGTAAAAGTAAAATGGAGAGTGAAGGATGGAATGAAGAAGAAGAAAGGATGGGTCGTTTGTTGAGTGAAGGTCCTTTTTTATAATGAGAACTTTATTATTAGTAGGCTTTCCATTGAGTATGATATATGGTTGTTGTTTTATTCATTTGAATTTAAATTGGTTGTTGATTCCCAAAAATGGTAGAGCAGTCAACGTCGAGTCGAACCACGTAGGCACGTTGACCCACCACTGAGTGGATGACACGTCGAAGTGGAGCAGGAACGGGTAGCTAGGTCCGACTGGTGAGTAATGAGAGAGAATGGTATCCAAAGCACCCTGCGCAAGTACACAAAAGTGAGCGGGAATGGCACCGGTGTGGTGCCGGCCAAAGCTCCTCCGACGCTCAAGTCAGTGTTCAGAGAGATCTGAGAGCAGAGTGAGTGAATAGTATAATAATGATTTCAGTTGTCCTTTTGTGACAAGAAGGTACCTCTTTTATAGTACCTTTGGAATAGTGTCAACCAATCCGGTGATGACACGTGTCCCTTGTGATGACTTGTATTGTAGGAGCGCCACGTGTCACCGGTCTTGAGGATCCGGGTGAGTTGACACGGGCCGGAGCCTAGGAGGCCGGAGCCTAGGGGGCCGGAGCCTATGAGGCCGGAGCCTATGAGGCCGGAGCCTAGGAGGTCGTGGCCTAGGAGGCCGGAGCCTAGGAGGTCGTGGCCTAGGAGGCCGGAGCCTAGTAGATCATGGGCTAGGAGCCCAGGAAGGGCTTGGAGCCCAGGAAGGGCTTAGTCTTTTGGGTCTAGGCCCAAACCGCATGGTGTTAGGCCTTGTGTGACNTTTTTTTTTTTTTTTGCGTGACTATCTTGGAGAGAGGGAGAGCTGCTTTGTTTTTTTTTTTTTTTTTTTAATATACCCAAATACAGCTGCACCCCTTATTTTTTATACAGCCAAACACAGGCTGTCTTGGAAAAGGGGCAGTGCAGAAAAGGGAGCTCGGGTCGGGGGGGAAGAGGCCGGGCCGGATTTGTGCTCGGGGCGGGGAGCGGCTGAGGGAGGATCGCGGCTGCTCGGAGGGCTGCAAGGCGCGGGTCGGAGGCTCTGCTCGGGTCGGCACGGGCGAGCTGCTGCTCGGGCTCGGGTTGGGTGGTCTCGTCGAGGCGGCTCTGCTCGGGTCGGAATGTTTCGCGCTGAGCTCGGGTCTGCAGTGGAGGCGCGGTGCAGTGGAGGCGCGCTGAGCTCGGGTCGGAGTTGCGGTGGGCTCGGGCCGGAGAGTTTGTGTGCGGATCGGGTCTTGGTTCTGTGCCGAGGCCGCAGGGTCGGGCCGGAGCAGGAGGAGGCGCGGGTCGCGCAGGCCTTGGGTGCTCGGGTCGCGCAGGGGTTGTGCGCAGCGGGCCTTGGGTGCGAATCGCAACGGGCGGAGGGGAGANATCTTGCTCGGGGCGGAGGCGTGCAGCAGAGGAGCTGCTCGGGTCGGACTCGGGGCAGGCGAAGTGCTCTGCTCGCCTTGACGTGCGTGGGAGGGGCCAGAGGGGGCTGGTAGGGTCGGATCCGTGGGCTGCTCGGCTCGGAGCAGCTGGTGGGCGCGGCTTGTGGCTGCTGTCTTCGCTCGAAAATAGTGGGCTCAGGCCGGATTTGAGCGTGGGCTCGGGTGCGCGGCTGTGCAGGTGCGCGGGTGCTGGGGTGTTTTGAGGTGAGCAATCTCAAAAATTTTTCTACTCAATTGATATACTGATGTTGCCTTGGAAAATTGAGAAATGTGAACAATTGTGGTCGTCCAGCCTGAGGCGGACCTTGGAATTCTGATTGTGAATTTTTGGATAATGTGAGTAGGGGCAGGTGGAGGTGCAGGTGGGTATGAACCTTGCCGAGCACTGGGTAGGCCACACGCCTACATTTTGGACTTTGTAATTTATTGGGTATTGTTGTGTATTTTGCCAGGTACATAGGAAACAAGATTAGTGGGTCGGAACCCGTCTGAGCTGTTGAAGCCGCGGAAGACTGGTAAGGCATGGGTTGTCATGGCTCTTCCCCTTGAATTGATTTTTTGAATATTGGCTTTGATAAATGGTTGGTGGCTGAGCATGTGAAAAGTGATAGGGTGAATGTTGTAAATTTGGGGGTGGAAGAGCACATATGAGGGGTGGGAAACCAGTAGTGATCTTGATATGTCCATGGTGTTGTCTTGGTATTCCGAGTACTTCCCATCTTGATTTTTGTTGTTTTTTTTTTTTTTT
>QANW01010875.1:1082513-1102604 GCA_003254865.1 Dryas drummondii | reverse complement strand
TATCCAAAGCACCCTGCGCAAGTACACAAAAGTGAGCGGGAAGGGCACCGGTGTGGTGCCGGCCAAAGCTCCTCCGACGCTCAAGTCAGTGTTCAGAGAGATCTGAGAGCAGAGTGAGTGAATAGTATAATAATGATTTCAGTTGTCCTTTTGTGACAAGAAGGTACCTCTTTTATAGTACCTTTGGAAGAGTGTCAACCAATCCGGTGATGACACGTGTCCCTTGTGATGACTTGCATTGTAGGAGCGCCACGTGTCACCGGTCTTGAGGATCCGGGTGAGTTGACACGGGCCGGAGCCTAGGAGGCCGGAGCCTAGGGAGCCGGAGCCTATGAGGCCGGAGCCTAGGAGGTCGTGGCCTAGGAGGCCGGAGCCTAGTAGATCATGGGCTAGGAGCCCAGGAAGGGCTTAGTCTTTTGGGTCTAGGCCCAAACCGTATGGTGTTAGGCCTTGTGTGACTTGTCGTTATGCCCAGACGATTAATCATACGAACATTGGTTTTATTTATATATTATTTTAATAATTAAAAGTGCCCTAAACCAGATTAATTCATTAAACCCATTACTCTATATATAATTTGACAAACAAATTTAATGAGTTTAACATTAGTAGTTGAGAAAAATGATTATGCTAGCTCCTGCTATGGTCCCAAATTATCAAGGGTGGTCAATTAAGGTCTCTCTTATAATTCTTACCATGTTACTAGCTAGCCTACTAGGGGACGACCCAGCTTGACGTGAAGACGGTAATGAATGTGAGCACATGGACTTGGTCAATAAACCAATAATAATAAGGCTCATTAATATATGTGTGTCATTATTGTATATGGTTAGTTAAATGGCTGACTATTGCAGCATAATATATCCTTACAAATATCGAACGTACGTTGTGGCTCTGTTTGTCATTTTCAAAAAGGATTTTGTTCTTGGCTCTTCTGCGAGAGTGTGTACTTATTAGTTGTAGTGCTGTATATTATTCGCTCAGCTTCATCCTTTGCTTTGAGTCTTTGACTGAAGGATAGGTAGGCAACGACTTCATCATCATTGCCTCACATTCAAGCCAATCATTAAAGGACCCCATTTATGTACATGAACTTAATTGGTCAAGAAATAAGTCCAGCTTCCAATAATGTTAATTCCATTATCAAAGTTTACTCACTAAATAACATGACATATATATATAATTAGGTCTTGAATGAATTCAGATTCATATAAATAAAGTACGTCAACAATATTATTTGATAAATGTTGTACTTATAAATCTTCTTCTAATCTCACCATACATAGATTAGAGAAATGGATATTGTGTTTCCAAGCTCTTGCTCTCTAAAAGCAAAACAAAAAGAAACAAAATTAAGTTTTTTATTTATTTATTTTTTATCAAAGGCATAAAGCCTAATTCGTTCATTAAACTTTGTCCAAGCTAGAAAAGACATCATCTTGGACGTAAGAGGAGAGCCAAATTGCTTAGAGCCTATTTTGGTTAGAGCATGAAGATTAAGAGAATTGTATAATTTTTAAAGAAAATTTTGGTAAATCAAGGGGTCTATCAAAATAAAAATAAAAAAACTTATTTTCCATGTTAAAATAAATAATAAAATCAAAAAAATAATTGTTGTTTGGTAGGGTAATTTCTAAAGAGAATTGTTATATGCACATGCCATCCCACTTTTTTTCACTGCCCAACCCTCCTTTAAAATTTTTGAAATTACAAATTTAATCCAAAATAAAAAAGATCGACCACAAAGGACAAAAAAAAAATAGAACCTAAACTTGGACCTCCGACGCCATTGCCATCATCATTAGCGGTGGACCTCTGGTGCTCTCCTCCCCTCTATTTATGTCTCTTCGCACCACCTCCCTCTCTCTCTCTCTCNCTCTCTCTCTCTCTCTCTCTCTCTCTCTCTCTCTCTCTCTCTCTCTCTCTCTCTCTCTCTCTCTCTCTCATATGTTCCTTTGTCTGATTTGTTGCAGAGGTAGGCAAGATTCATAATCATAGAGGACTGTTATATGCATTTTACTTGATTATGAATGTTTCCTTAATTTAATTTAATGATCAAAACCATTAATTTTCTATATCACCCTTTAAATATCATATATGTAAAAAAATTAACTAAATCATAAATTGTTTAGTTATGTAACTATTATCAAATAGATATACAAAAAATATAATTGTTATCAAAATTATTTATTTATTTAATAATAATTATATAACTAAATAATTTTTTTTTTAAATAATATTTAAATAATGATTTAAAAATTGAACGGTTTCGATTATAAAGTTACTCTGAAAAATGTACCTAACATTCTTCTATTTTTGAGAATGATGTATAAAAAAGAAAAAGACAAATAAGCAAATTAAGGAAACATTCAAAATCAGGTAAGATTTATTCAATCTATAATCTATATTGAACCTTTTTATAATTTTCTCGATAAATTTCAGCATCTCATGGCATATCAAATTGGATTCAATAAAATCCCAGCAATGATTGATTTGATTTGATTTGATTTGATACAAAGGATCTAAAGGATTTTTAAAACTTGAAAATGCAAAAGGATCGGACCATTGTACTTTAAAATTTGGACAGACACATCGATCCCAACCTAGAAAACTTGTTTCATATTTCAACCCCTAAAGAAGTAATCTTTCCTTGTTCTCTAAGGTTTTGTTTCCTAATATATTCCGATTGATTTAAAGCTTTCTAAAGTTTTACTTGTAGCAGAACAAACTCTCACATATCCACTATTTCATCTTTCTTTCCTTTCTCTACTATCATTCTCACAAGTTAAAAGCCAATGTTTTAGTCTCTCGTTTGTGAAATTGACAAGTACACATGACAACTCATTGACACAACCTTTTTCAATGTGACCTTGTCCGGCCAATGTTTTAGTCTCGTTTGTGAAATTAAGACTTCACTAACCTTTTGATGCAACATGTTTTTGATCACCAACTTTTGTTAAACAATCTGCCTTTCATTTCTTAATAATTAATTAGCTTTTTAATTAGTGGATGGTTGGACTACCAATTGGTGCTATGGGATTAGTTAAATCATTTAAATGGTATTTAATTAATTTTTATATTATAATATTTATATGGGCTACCTACTATCCATCAGATTCCCAATGGTGGTGCTGTTGTTGGTAATTGGATAACACAATATTTAACATTTTTATGAACTAGTAGGTGAGATAGTTATATATGTGTGATGAGGCTGCATGATTGAATAGTTAATGGCTTTTGCTTATGCTGTGAGCCTCTTATCTCCTGGCTTAGGTGCAAAGTGGATTAGCTCTTCAAAATAAGATTCCTTAAGGAATCAGCCACAGACAACGTGACACAAACGAATAAAAGAGAGAATCATGTTCAATGACATGGTTTTTTTTTTTTTTTTTTAATAATTTTTTTAAACAAAGTATTTAATTATTTGTTGCATTTCAAAGAATACCCTTTAGGATTAAGATTTCGGCATTTTGGCCACTAGGGAAAAAGAAAAGTACCAAATTTTGATTGTGTGATAATTGTGATTTTTGTTTTCCCGTGATACCCATGAATTTTCATATCTAGTATTATTGATTATTGAATAGTAAATTGTTAAATGGGTCTTTTTCAATTTTGGTACCTAAATTTTGGGCATTGTCTCAACTAAATATCTAATATATTATTTGACTTAATTTCATACCTAAATTTTTATTTTATCCAAATTTAGTATATAATATGACTTTTTCTAAATAAGGCATCAAAATTAGAGGCATTTCAGTTAACCTAGGATTGTGAATAGACCAAAATGGACTTTGGGTATAAGATATGTCTAACACACATGACTAAATTTTGTTAAGAATGAAATTGGGACAAATAATACTTTAGGTATTTAGTTGGGATAAACCTCAAAATTCAAGTACCAAAACTAAAAAAAAAAAAAACCTTGATAAATTATTTTTTTAGCAAATGATCTGTTTTCACTTTGAAATTTGCCTTGATAAAATAATTCACCGAATATGTTTAGTATTAAGAAGGTTCATTTGCCTTGATAAAATAATTCACCTAATATGTTTCATTTACTACTTTTAAAATGTTAAACCGGTTAACATTACAATATTAGTGGCCATGTTTTACAAGGTCGAGCATCATCCCCCTTGCTTAATTAGTACTTGCCATGTTTTTTACAGGGTCGAGCATCAGTCCCATTAAAATATTTTATTAATTTAAATGTAATTTTCTATTAATTAAAAAAAGGGAAGAAATACAAATGAAAAAGAAGAAGTAAATGAGGTGCGGACAATTTATTATTGCAATACTTAACGCATAAGAAAGCCAGCACATTCCTATGGAAATTATTTTTGCAGTGCTTAAAGGCTTAAAGCCTAAGACACCAAGCACATTCTTACAAAAACAAAAATGGGCATTTTCATTTCCAAATATTTTCTTTATGTTGGACTTACTTCTTGACCAGCTAAGTATTCACCAAAACACTTCCAAGCTTTTTTTTTTTTTTTTTTTCCGAGAATAAACTCTTCCAAGCTTAATCAACCCAATTAGCCTCATAATTAAATTAGATCAACACCCAGTCAACTATCCATGTGCCAATTCTAGTGGCCCCACTTAGTTGCATTCTATATATATTTATCCAAATGGAATTTTTTTAACATCAACATCAATATTATATAGAGTATTTTGTTTTTCTCGTCATCTATGAAAATCACTCATTAGTACACAACCTTTTGGTATGATTCTGCTATTTATTATAAGATAAGATGACCTAGATACAAACATGGTGTTGTAGGTCTACTTCAATAGTGAAAATCTTACCTTCTTTTCTTGTCCCAAATGACCAAGTTGGACTTCCAAGCTTAGGTATTTTAATACATATATTTAACTTCCAAGTTTATAGGTGTCGCTTTGGGAATTTGCACCTTTAACTCTTTAAGAGGCTTAGATTTCAAACCCATTTTTAGCCCGACTTGTTTCCTTTTATGTAAAGTTGACCCACTTATGTTGAATGTGGTATCAAATTTGTTATCCAGTGTGCGAAAACTAATTAATACTATATATACTTATCAAATTTGTTTATTTAATTCTTTTACTAAACAATTTAATATTAGTTTACTTATTTAAATCTAGTCTTAAATTCATTTGATAGATAAATATAATAAATAAAATATAAAATTAGGATTAAATATCAAATCTCAATAATTTTTTGGTATAGCATAAACACTATATAATATTTCAATTGAACTACCAAATTTAAATGTAGTTTTTTAGATTATGTCACAAATATGTTGGCTCCTTTGATTTGAGACTTTTTCATTTAATATTTTTGTTTTTTGGCCCACATATGATGGGTGTTAGTTAAAATTTATAAGATTTTGACAAAATTGCTTTTAAGGCTTTTATATTATCTTAAAAATTTGCTAATGTAGTGTCAACTTCACATTTAGTTGTGACTGTATGACACTCACAACTTCAAATTTAGTTGTGACTGAATGACAGTCACATCTAAATTGTGAGACAGTCACAATTAAGTTGTGACTTAATTAAATTTTTTTTAGAAAAATTATACTACAATATAGTATAAATAGATGTCAAAATAATACTTTTACTCAAAATAATACATAGTATAGTGGTGTGAGTTATTTCTTTCAATTTACCAAGACAGTTACAGTTAAATTGTGACTGTATTGATTTTTTTTTAAATACAATATAGTATAAATTAATGTAATATTTGTGATATAATTTTATTTTTATTTTTTTATTGTAGTGGTATGTGATGTAATATTTGTAAATTCTAATATCTTTTATTTTATTATTTTGTTTGACTTTTTAACTAGTACTTAATCTAAAATGTTATTTAATTTTGGTACCTAAATTAAAAAGTTATTGAAATTTAGTAGTTAAAATCAATGAACCTTAAATAATATTGATGACTTTGATATTATTATTTTTGTGACAAAAGTGGAGTGTTTTGTATAAGTGTTTATAAGAGTTTTAGGTCTCTCAATTCCAATTGATTTTGAGTTGAATGGTCCAATTTTTTTTATGGTATCAAAGCAGGTTTATCCAAGTGATGTGTTAGACCGGTTACTTTTGAAATTAAGGATCACAACTTGAAACTTATCCTAATCCTAACTCACCACCCATCCACCCTCCTTCACAACTTAGGCTAACCCTTAGGGTTTTACTCTAGTATCATTAAATGGTAAGTACTCTTGAAATTAAGTATCACAACTGTTTCTTTAATGCAAAATTGTGAATGATATTAAGATGATGAAATAGTTGGAACAAAATTATTTGCAATACAATTCGTAACCTATCACAATCATAACCCATCACTCGCTCACCCTCCCTCACGACTTGGGCTAACCCCTTAATTATATAGTATCACTGAATACTAAGTACTCTTGAAAGTAAGTATCACAACTTTATTTTTTCTTAACGCCAAATTGTCAATGATGTTAAAAGGATAAAATATATAGTTAAACACAAATTATTTGCAATACAATTCATAAGCCACAAAAGATCCATTCTTTAGCCAAAATAAACACCATGCTCGTGTAATACAAAGCAATCTAACTTATTTCTTCTCTTAATTATTTTTTCTCAACTTATATGATATTAATATTTGGACTTAAAAAAAAAAGTAATTGGAGTAATAAGCATTTTCCCTATAAATTTGATGTAATAAATACTTACCAACGCTAATAAAATATTTGGAGCACTCACATACCATAAAAGCCACTATCTTAGTGCTTATGGTAAGAATTTATAGCCTCATTTATGATCCCAAACAACTTAATTTAAGGACCATAATCATTGTCTGCTTTGGGTATGGAATTGGATTTCATAATGGGAGGGTGGTGAGTGGTGGCATCAAATGGTTGAAGCCAAAGATTCTGGATCTCTTTCCATTTTCATTTTTTACTTGAGACAAAGGCTGGTTTTCTGAGCCTACTTTCTTTGTTGGTGGTCCAAAGAAAAAGACAACTTGTACTCCAAACAATAACATGAATGAATGACACGCATTACGCATTCCCTGAAAGCTGAAAATAAAAAAGCCCGGAAGGAAGGAAGGTCTTCAAGTAATTCCGCACTGTTAAACCAGGCATTTTCGTCAATTCCACAACTTTCCCAGAACAGAATCTTACCACCCAAGCATGGGAACTCACATAACCATTGCCAGAAATTCCAAAAATACCCTCACCCGTACGCGCAGTCAGCCAGCCACAAAAAACGGGTGGAGTACATTTCGTCATTTATTGGGGCAGTTACTTAAAATATTCTTTTTAAAAGGGCTTTTTGTCATTGGGTGGCTTGGGGCGAAGCCAAGCCAAGCCGGCGCCATTAGCCGCTGAGCCGAAGACCGGTTTGAAACTTTTTTGAGTCTTTGACTTAGTGTAACAGCCGAGCCGCCAGCAGACCAAGACCTTATTATTGTCCTATGTCTGAATTTAATTTGACAAAAAAACAAGTGTGAAAATTTCATTAACGTAATTTTCTGACCAAAAAAGAAGAAATTTTGTTATTGTGTTATTGAGAGGCTTAGTTTTCGCTGACTGTGGAAAACTAATCATTAGGCCAACCTCCGCATAACAAAAGCTAAAAGCGCAAGCAACCAATAGCGTTAAGAGAGAGAAACACTAGGGCCACAGAAGGTGACTGGAAACCGGAAACCGCCGGTGGTTTTCGCATATGGGTTCTCGTGAGACTGAGTGCGCGCGCAAAAGGAAAAGCTGAGGCCGGTCATATGGGCGCGTGAAACCTGCTCTAACTGCCAGCTATTCCCGTCATGGCACCACCCACAGTAAGAGTGCCAGAAACCGCAGTATTATCCTCGTCCACGTGTCCCTGTGGTTCAGATCGTAATGCCACGTGTCGACTCCATGTTGATTTTGGGAACTACGTCCGGTCACGCCATGAGGGTAGTTAATCCACTTATATGGAAGTGATCTTGGTGCCTCCCTTGCGCCAAGCCCAGGGAAAAGTCGAAACCGCCCTTGGTTTTGTTGCAAACTGGGCCACCAACCAGGGAGTTAAATGTCTTTTCCCAAAAAAAGCTAACTAACTGAAAGGTAGGTGAACTTCATCCTGTACAAGTCGGAAGTTTTCAACCATCAAGTACATTGCGTTTGGAAATTGGAACTTTCGAATCAGTCCTCTCATTGACTTCTGACCGTCCATCTCAAAAGGAAAGCACTCAGCTGGACGGTTGGATTTGCAGTCTCTGTACTTAATGAGACTGCGGTTTTACACACGTGATAATTCCGTCTGTCCCGTAACTTTTTCTTTCTCTGACCCAAACAGCAACCAAAACTCGTCGATAACACCGTCTTTCCAATTGACCAAAACACCCTTCATCTAAATATTTATTCCAGTCTCTGTATTCACCTACGGAAGTTCCACCGCGGGTAAATTTGTCATAAAAGGAAAACGGGAAGCTTCCAGATCCAGCAAAACGCGAGGGGAGAAGTGGAAAACGCGTTTTGGCCGGCAAGCCGTTTGGTTGAACCACCTAACAACCACCACTTTGGTTCACACAAAAGTTTAATATGCTTCAATTATTATTTTTTAAAACATAATTAATTCGAAAACTAAAATTAATATAGTAATTATATTATATACTTTAATTCTAATTAGTTTCCATTTTAATTTCGCTTTCCTTGTCCTCATCCGATTTACTTTCCCAGTGTGAACCGGTGAGAAAAAGATTAAATTAAATTTTTTAATATTTTAAGGCATTAAAGCGTTAATTTTTTACGGCTATAAAACTATAAATTATCCTACTCTAAGCTCTTTTTCGGTTCTTTCAGCTCATTCTCTTTCCTCTCCTCTTTCACTATTCTCTCTCTCTCTCTCTCTCTCTCTCTCTCTCTCTTCGCCGGGAAACTTCCTTTTCTCACCGGAAAACCGCTGTCTCCGGCGGAGAGCATCCTTCCTTCGCCAGAAAACCGATACGTCGTGCTCTCCCATTGACGCTCGTCGGTATTTTAGTTTTGTTTCGTTGACTCAGTCGCCGAAGGCCTTGGATCTCCGAGTGCGACCCCGTACGGTGCTGTTTTTGACGTTTTGCGAGAATGTGGGCTGCCTGGTTCGCGTTCCTGGCTTGCTCTTGATTTGCCGTTGCTGAAATTGCGATCTAGGGTTTGGTTCTCTGATTTGGATTCAGTTTTTCTGCGGTTGAGGTTTCCTTATCCTTTGTGTGTTGTGTGTTGACGTGAACAAAGACGGAGGCGTATACAGAGCGACTTCGGAATGAGATGGTGCGTTTTGTTTATTATTAATATATATTTTTTTACATATTGTCTTTTTTTTTTTTTTTTCAAACTTTCAGAGATTTTATTTTCGTCTGTTTCGTCGTTCAGATCTTGTACATTGCTGTTTCCTTTTCTGGAATAGTTATATTTATTGTTCTTAAAACATTTTTTTTTTCTTTCTAAACAAATTGATTTGTCAAATTTTGGTTTTCAGAGTTCGTGGAATTCATGATACGAATGGATGCCCAAAATGCGTTTTAGGAGTTGATTTTCTCAGTAAAATTTTTCAGCAATTTTTTTTATTGTGTTTTAGAATGTTCAGTTTTATAGTAATTTGAAGTTCTGGAGATGTTGAAGTTTTCAAGGGTAATTATTATTATTATTTTTGCTTTTAGATTTTTGTTTCAGACTCTAATTATGTTAGAATATTGGGTTTGGGTGAGGATGAATTTAACGGAGAGATTATCCGTTTGACTGCATGTTACTTTTGAGTAACTTATGATTTTATTGAAGCGTTTGGAGAAATTTAGGAGCTTATTTGGTGAAGTTTCAGATAGTATCTAAGTATTTTTTTGACCTTGAAATTTTGTAGATAAATCCGTTTAAAATGCATTTGATGTTCTCCCAAGAAAAATGCAATTGATATCATCACATGCGATGTAAAATGTTGTTGACCGTTTGAATTAGATAAGTTGCCTGGTCGCAAGTTAATTTGATTTGGTGTTTCATTTTACGTGAATGCAAGATAACCATGTTTCTTTGTACGGTTCTATGCCTATATGCTCAGATTTGATGCTCTAGTTCAGTGCCTTATAGGGATGCTAAAATTGGGAACTAAGTAAGTGGAACAATTTTTAGCTGATTGCTTTTAGAAAGAGCGGTGTATCAGAGATCTTCAAGCTGTTTTCTATGAACTTCTGTTTGTTTCTTGCTGATTTAGTAGCAATCTATTTAGTCTCACAAATTGAGAATTTGGACAAAATTCGCAGAACTTGTGCATGCATGAAGTGAACTTTGTTTTGTAATTCAGATTTTCTATTTTAAGTATACAAAATAGCTTTATGTTAACAGGTGGAAGGAAGGGTTTGTTTGTCCAAGGAGGCCACAAATGGATTAGAATTCCTGAAGCATAGAAGGCTTCAGCGTATGAGATCAGAAACTGTTACTGAGCCTGTAAGTTTCACTAATATGATGGCTAGAAGCGGAGGGGACGCTTTAAAAGCTCCGGCATCCTGTGGTATTAGAATACATGGAGGTGCGGATTCAGTTACCCGGTCCAGTGGTGCTTCACATAGCAAAGATGCCTTTTCGAAGCGTAGGGTCGATAAGTTTGAAACAAGTGATCTTGAATGGACTGAGAAAATTCCCGAGTGTCCTGTATACTATCCAGCAAAGGAGGAGTTTGAGGATCCTTTGGTTTACTTACAGAAGATAGCTCCAGAAGCTTCAAAATATGGTAATGCTACTTATGTTTTCTTTGAATTGAATTTTATTTTTTTTCTAAAATTTTCTTCAAACATTTGAAATTATTGACTGTCTGTTACATTTGCGATTTTGATACGTGTATAATGCAACAGTTCTAAATCAAAAATATGTGATTGTGGACCTTCTGAGACCCATCACTATTGTAGACCGACTAATCAATGCTTTCAGTCTTCTTTTTGGGTGGTTTAATTTGGGGAATGTATGTAGCAGAGGTAGATTAATTATACAGATTACTACACTTCTATATGTATACAGTGAGTATACTGAGGGTTTTGCCTTTTTGATTAATGCAATTGATTTACTTGTTCTAGAAAAAAGATAAACTAATGTATTTATAAACTTGGTAGTTGTTTCCAAAGCTTATGCCCTCTGATTTTTGTAGATTACTCTTCTCTCATGAAGTGTCCTTGAAATTTCAAATCAATAGGAGAATCATGAAATCAAACTCAGGGCTCCACTGCTAAACAAAAGCTCAGGGCTCCCATTTATGTATTAGTATAAATATGAATGAGGTCTTTGCACCATGGGAGATTTTTTGAAAAATAATTTTGAGGAGAACATGAAAAACAGAGGGCTAGAAGTTAAGCTATCAATCCAATAAACTTGACTAAGCTAAGCCACTATCCCAAGTAAAAATTTGAGGTCACTCATAAGAGTAGTCCTTTCCCAAACAACAAAATCCAGTCAAATGTTTTGATATATTGATGCCGAAAAGGGTAGTCCTTTCCTAAACAATAAACCCTGACCATTTTTTTATGTTGACTAGTAGGCATTTCCTGTCTCTTGGCAATTCATGTAATATTGAGTTTGTGGAATATATATAGTTCACTTAATTGCTGGTTTTGCTTCTTTTTCTTTCATCCTTAACAAAGAGCTGATTAGGAGATTTAAAAATTTTATTTTCTCATCTTTTTTAAATTTATGTGGAGATTAGGAAATGTTTTTTGGTTTGGTCAGGAGATTTATTTTTTTCCTGTCTCTTGGCTATTCATCTAATATTTGGTTGTGCAGAAAATTTATGTTCCCTTAATTTTTGATCGGATTTGGAGATTTGGTATCTTTGGTGGCCCCCCTTTCAAATTCCAATTTTCTTTTAATATTGAAGATGCCTGTTGTGTCCATCCATCCATATATTAGATATTTTGTACGTGATAATATAAATGTTCTTGAAATACACACACACACACGTACGTTTATGTATACTTAAATTCTCTTTGTGATTGCTTTATGTACTTGAATAAATGTTAATTAGCTCTCTCCCGTTACATGTAAGATAAGTATTTAATTGAGAAATATATTGATTAGTTTTTCTATCACATGAATGGACTAATGATCCATTTTTTCCTTTCTGCAATGATATCTTCAGGCATATGCAAGATTATTTCCCCTTTGAGTGCTTCTACTCCAGCTGGGGTTGTATTGATGAGGGAGAAAGCAGGATTTAAGTTCACAACTAGAGTACAACCTCTTCGTCTTGCTGAGTGGGACAATGATGACAGGGTCACCTTTTTCATGAGCGGAAGGTGAGCGTTTCCACTAATTTGAAATACAATGTGTTAATTGATCACATCTTCAGTTTGTTTGAGTATGAGTCTAATTTTTCAGAAATTATACATTCCGTGATTTCGAGAAAATGGCGAACAAGGTTTTTGCTCGTAGATATTGTAGTGCTGGATCTCTTCCTGCCACATACTTGGAAAAAGAATTTTGGCAGGAAATTGCTTGTGGAAAGACAGAAACTGTTGAATATGCATGTGATGTAGATGGTAGTGCCTTTTCATCTTCTTGCAGTGATCCGCTTGGAAATAGCAAATGGAATTTAAAGGTTTTGATTCTACCAATGTTTCTTTCTGTTTTGTAGTCTATTCAGATACGGAGGTCATTGCAATATACGAATGAGAAAAGAACTGTAGACAAAATATTTGATATATTTTTGACCAAAAGTGGAAGGCCACAAAATTCAAAATGCTTTTTTTTTTTTTTTTTGGTCTGAATCAAAATGTTGTATAAGCAAACAAAAAAAAAAAGAATAATGCAGTATGTTATTTATCCTAGGGTAGTGAATTAGACTTTAAGATTGGGGGTTTCAGAATAGAATTAGAGAATATTAACAATATTGGTGCTTTCTCTCTTGTTTGTTCTTTCTACACATTGACTTAGCATCAACACATAGTGTCGTGTTATGTTGAAATGCATTACATTTTCTTATCATCCATCTTTTCTCTTCGTTTCTCTGTCTTTACCGAATTTTATTTTATTTTATTATAGTTAAACCCTAAATGACCCGGATATATGACTATTATTTAGCATGAAGGTTTACCACTTTTTAAGAGATATTCTCACTTGGTTTATTGTTTATTTTTTGTCATGTAACTTGACTGATTCCACCTCTTTATGTGATTTCAGAATCTTTCAAGGCTACCCAAGTCCATTTTGCGTCTTCTAGAAACAGGAATTCCGGTGAGACTAATTCTTAAAATCTTTTGAATTATTTATATGCTGTACATTGGAATAATAGTTGGGTTTATAACAGGGTGTAACTGTTCCTATGTTTGATTTATAACAGGGTGTAACTGATCCTATGCTATACATTGGAATGATATTTAGTATGTTTGCTTGGCATGTGGAGGATCATTATTTGTATAGGTATATGTCACTCTTGAATCCTTGTAAAGATTGTCATCCGTTTCATATTCTTAGGGTATTACCAATTATATTCTTATTCTCATTATTTCTTATGGCAGTATCAATTATCATCATTGTGGGGCATCCAAAACCTGGTATGGAATTCCAGGTCATGCTGCTCTGAATTTTGAAAAGGTTGTGAAGGAACATGTGTATACCCGTGATATCATATCAACTGATGGAGAAGATGGAGCCTTTGATGTCTTATTGGGGAAAACAACTTTGTTTCCTCCAAATATTTTGTTGGAGCATGGTGTCCCTGTCTACAAGGCTGTGCAAAGGCCAGGAGAGTTTGTTATTACCTTCCCTAGAGCATATCATGCTGGATTTAGTCATGGTAAGGATCCTTTATATATTAGTTTCCCTTCAGATTGCCAAAAAGTATAAAGGATCACTAAGTGGATGCTGCACTGACCTCCATCTCTTACTCTGTTTTATTCAGAAAGGTTCTTAGAAATATAGATATGATACTTTTTTTATTAATGGAAATACAGGTTTCAACTGTGGTGAGGCAGTCAACTTTGCAATTGGTAATTGGTTCCCTTTAGGTGCTATTGCTAGCCGGCGTTATGCGCTTCTTAACAGGATGCCTCTGCTTCCTCACGAAGAACTTCTGTGTAAAGAAGCCATGCTTCTCTATACAAGTTTAGAACTTGAAGATTCAGATTATTCATCTGCTGATTTGGTCTCCCATCATTGCATTAAGATTTCTTTTGTGAGATTGATGCGCTTTCAGCATCGTGCTCGCTGGTCTTTAATGAAGTCAGGGGCTTGCACTGGTGTTTTGCCAAACTCTTATGGAACAGTTCTCTGCAGCCTATGCAAGCGTGATTGCTATGTAGCTTACATTAATTGCAGCTGTTACATGCATCCTGTGTGCCTTCGCCATGGTATGTCTTCTTCAGTTTGAATAAATGTTATAAATTCTTGAATTACTATCTCAGACTTGTATTAAGGATTGTCCTTGAAATTCCCCCATTCACAATGATGCACTTTTTTCTTCAAATATTTAGGGCTTGTTCACTAATGTTTTTTGGGATTTTGGTTCAGTTATTATTATTTTTTTTTTAAATGAAGGAGAATGCATGAGAGGGCCTTTGGCCCCCATTCTACCAAAAAAGGAGAATGCATGAAACAAAAAGTCGAAAGCAAAAAAAAAAAAACTATTTAAATTTTTTTTTTAGTTTCATTTTATATATCATTTCTTGTACATTTTATACTATTCCCCTTACATCTATCATCTCTTCTCATTATCCTCCCATTTTTTATTTCTTGCTCTTTGATAAAAAACAAAAACCAAAAACCAAAAACTAAAAGCAAAAGTGTTACTAAACAGGCCCAAATACAAACGGATATATAAACCCTTCAGCTAAAAATCTCTTGTAGTTGCTAATCATGATCTTGCTGCCCATACAGATGTAAGGTCTCTTGACTTTTCATGTGGGAGCAAACCTACTCTCCTTTTAAGGGAGGAAATAACAGAAATGGAAGCTGCAGCCAGAAAGTTTGAAGAGGAAGAAGCAATGCTAGAGGAAATTAAAGGTCAAGGAGAAAATGGTGATGACTTGTATTCATATCCATTGAATATGTCTCGGAGAGTTGAGAAAGGATACTCTCCTTATTGTGAGATAAAATTTGGATTGGACCGTGAACTCACTCAGGATCAATCACAAGAACCATTGCCTGGTTCTCATAGCCTAACCATGTTGAGTTGTGATGCAAAATGTTCAAGTCCTGCAGTGTCAGAACGTTCCATTTCATTTGCTGCATCGACTCTTTGTTCACTTTCAGAGCCTCTCAAGAGCTTTTCTGCACCCAATAATGTAAGATATAGCTCTTTGCACTAAATGTTGCTGCCTTTTGTATTCTAATGCTTAATGTTGACAACACTAATTAAATTTGTTTCTGAAATAGGTCTAGAGCTTTTTTTTTTTTTTTTTTTTTTTTTTTTTTTTTTTTTTTTAAATTTTATTTTTTATATTGCAATGAATTGAAGAGCAATTTTTCAATTAACTAAAGTGCATTGTGATGTTCATATGTTGCCTGGCAGGTACACGGATATGCTAACTCTAATACGGGGAATCTAAATTCTAAAAGGTTTTCTGAAGACTTAGTGCGCAGTGCATATGAGTCTTCTCAATCCTCCCCATCTTATGATGAATGCTCTAGTGTGCGTCCCAGAAGTTTTAATGGACTGGAGGTTAGGCCTATGGTGGATCAAGGCAGTGATGATTCTGATTCAGAGATCTTTAGGGTTAAGCGCCGTTCTTCATTGAAGGTGGACAAAAGAAGTGTAAACGATGTCTCATCGTCAAAGCATTCTGAGAACCAGGTATACTTCATGGAGTCCTTTACTTCAATTTTTAATGCATGAGATTAGTTATAATGATTATTCTCTATCTGTGCCATGTCATTTCACAGTTATGGTTTTCAGTCAGATCATTGATATGTCATTTAATTTATTAATTTGAGATTTATCTATGACATTTATTTTCTGTTTTATATCAGTGTAATGCTTTTAATAAAATATTTACTTGTCAAATGGAATTAAATTTCAATTTAGGTTTCATATACTTCTATTGGACCCACAAAGTGGGAATCCAGTTTTGTAATAAGCATGGTTTTGGGTGAGGATCTATTTAATTCCATATGTTTGAACCAAATTCAAATGGAAAGTTGAATGGCCCCCATTTCATCGAAAAAAAAATTAAATAAAAAAGGAAAGCTGTAGGATCTAGGCCTTCTCCTGTTTTCATTTGTCACTTTTCTTTTTTGTGTATTCAGTAATTACTAGTTAGGGTGGTGGCGGCCTTACGTTTTGCTTCATAGTTTACTTTCATATCGTGATCTGATTTTCTTTAAAAAAATTTCCATTTAGTTGTCATGTCTGTATTGTGTAAAGTATGGTAATGGAGCCATTGTCTTTTGTATCTGGCATGACAATCACATCTTCCTTGTTTTTTCTATTTAATTTTCTCTCTCTCTCTCTCTCTCTCTCTCTCTCTCTCTCTCTCTCTCTCNCTCTCTCTCTCTCCCTCTTTTCCCCCCCCCCCCCCCAAATTTATTGTAGACCTTGATTGGTCCATGGTCTCTACACGAGTAGAGGTAGATCTCCTGGATCTGGGTGGCGGCGGCCTTACATTTTGCTTCATAGTTTACTTTCATATCGTGATCTGATTTTCTTTAAAAAAATTTCCATTTAGTCGTCATATCAAGGTACTGTTGTCATATGTCTGTATTGTGTAAAGTATGGTAATGGAGCCATTGTCTTTTGTATCTGGCATGACAATCACATCTTCCTTGTTTTTTCTATTTAATCTTTTTTTTTCCTCTCTTCCCCCCCCCCCCCCCAATTTATTGTAGACCTTGATTGGTCCATGGTCTCTACACGAGTAGAGGTAGATCTCCCGGATCTGTTGAGTCATCCTATATGTTTCATTGAAGCTTAGAATCTGGATTCCTTAAAGGGATTTTAACAACCGAAGCTCATTCACACACAAACTGTGAATTTTTTGTTTAACTATGGTTAAATTTGTTTGTATGGATGTTTATTGCTGACTGCTGAGACGTATTGCAAAAAACAGGGATTTAAACGACTGAAGAAACTGCAACCTGAAAGATGTGGGCAATCGGTGGCGTTAGATTGTTGCAGCACTGATGAATCGAAAACTAAATTTGTTTCAAATAGTAATTACAAAAGAGTTCCAGAGAGTGCTCCTAAGGAGGACAGGTTTGCCAGAGGAAGTGCCATTCCTAGAGGAAGTAGCGTTCCCATCTCTATCAAGTTTAAGAAGTTGGGCAATGAAGATTCAGTTGGCAGACAGCGAGAACACCACAGAAAGGATATGCACCACCAGCCTGAGATGGGAAAGAGGCATAGAGAACCACCCCCAATAGAGATAGGGCCAAAGCGCCTCAAAGTCAAAGGCCCGTCATTCCTAGGGCCGGAGAGGAGGTTAAATTGAAGATTAGAAGATGACTAGGAAGTGCCAACTATCTGGTTGGCCTACTACTACCCTCTAGAAGAGGAGGGGGTACATATCATAGAACCTGACCACGTTGCTAACTTCAATTTCTCTCTAATGGGGTTCTAACAACACACGGGTAAAGCTAAAGATTGATTCTGGGAGCAGTGACAAAAATTAACCTAGGATAAAATTTACATTCTTTGGTGCAGGGCCTCAAATTGGGGCAATTTGCACTGTTGGTGATTCTTGAGGTTCTCAGGCCGGGGTATTTTTCCGTCTTTGGTAGGAGAACCTTCCTTCCTGCAAAGCTTAAAGAGTAGAGGTTGGGTTAGTGAATTCCATGTAAATTGGTTTTTGTCAGTCAGTCAATTCTTGTGAGTGAAGTGGGGTATTCCCATTGATCTCTCTTGAGGTGTTCGCTGCTTCCTTTTATAGGTTCTTTATTCTTTTGTAGCAATGGGGCTCCCCTTGTACCTACTTTTAATAAAATGAAGAGAAAAGTCTTCTTTGTCACAATATTGGCAACTTGTCTATTCCATGATATATAATGTGTGAGCCAAAACTGTTCTCTGTGTGTGGTGCATGATATGATGCTCCTTCATTCAGTGTTATTTTCCTGCAGGTTATTGATTTTTTTTTTTATTTGTACGCGTGCAATGTAATTGCCAATTTATTTTTCTGAATGAAGCGTACCATGAATTCCGAGTTTTCATGATTACATTTTTGTTTTAGTTTAATGACTGGAGTTCTCAGAACTTGGGGGGGCAAATGTCAAACTTCTGACCATGATCATCTTTGTTGGTTTCTTTATATATGTATCCTAGATGAATCCCCTACATGATGTGTGTATGCATGCGATTGTGATGAGGATCCTGAAGAATGTGAAGTTGGCCACTGCCAACTTCCTTACAACCACCATCAACCTGTTGGGCTTTGACCACCATTCCTCTTTAGGAAATAGGCATTTGGGTTTGTTTAAGTGTGGGTCTTGTTCTGGGCCTGTACTATGTGTTAACCCGTTTCTCTTGAACTGCTTCTTTGGGCTCCTCCCTTGCTTTCTTGTGGGCTTTGCCCTTATTTCTTCTCCTCTTATATATCTTTATTTGTAAAAAAAATCAAAGAAAATAAATAAAGTAGAGGGCTTTTATGGGCACCCCCACACATGTTCTTTGGATCACAGCAATAAATTTTTCAAGGGTCCGTAAACTATAAGTAATGGATTCATTTTTGCCCACCGTGGTTAATGAGTGACATGTGTCATCTGACCATCTTTTTGTGGGTGACACATGTCACCCATCCGTTATGGTAGTAATACTCACCATCACCTTTTTGTGGTGAGCAAAAGTAGACTATAAATAATAGACCACAAATCTTGTTACTCAAAACATAGATGCTTTTGACTTTATCTTATCAGACAGAGGAATGACTGATCGATGTTTCACATCGATCCCAACTGCAACTGCAGCTACAACTATAACTGTAGCTATAATTACAAAACATTCCAGCTACACTATATATGGTAAATAAAAAAAGGGTCCTTTAATTTTCATGCCAAACTTACTAATTTTCTTATCTAGTAGGATAGTCGGTTGCATTATTAAGTTCAAGGACAAAATTTATTGCCAAGCGCTCGACAATTGCATTTGTGTTGTTAACTACATTTGTAATTTTTACTGCCTTTACAATTACAACATTGCAGCTATATTATATATTTTCAATAGAAAAATATTAATTTGAATATTCAACCAATAAATTCCCTAAAACACACTATAAAAAAACTCTAATCAACTCCACAAATATTAAAATTCAAGTAGAAAATCAAGAGATAGATGTAGATGCAGCTCAAAATGCAGATGCAGCTGCTGAGCGCTCGACGGTATATTTTACGTTGACGGACGTGCACGGGTTGTCCTTTAGCTTAATTATGTTATTGACTGTATTTTGTTGAGTTTTTTAATTGTCTGGTAGTAGAGCGTAATAAACCTTTAAAAAAACTAACACTAAATCTTAAACCAAATATCCCCTAAAACATACTTCAATAGACTATAAAAAATCCTAATAAACACCACAAATATTAAGATTCAAGTAGAAAATAAAGAAGCAAATTTGATTGACAATTGTAGTCATAGTGTAAAGCGATTGAGACCTACACCAATCGAACGGTGGTTTAAGATCTGCCTGATGCACAAAATTGTTCTTATTGTTATGAAATTTAGTTTTCTCTATCCTTGAAGGTAGTCAATCAAACTTGCGTCCCCTTGAGAAGTTTGACAACCTCCTAAGCACTTGAGAGTAAAAAAGAGAAGAGCGCTGCAGCCCCTGATGCCACACAAGACTCTCTCTCTCTCTCTCTCTCTCTCTATGTTTGGTTGCCAACCTCCACTCTTGGCTAGAGCAAGAGGGAGCAAAAGATGAAGGGAGAGAGTGAGAAAGAGAAAGGAAGAAACATATTGGGAAGTTGGAGAGAGTGAAGGTGTCCTGAGGAGTGGAGAGTCCGAAGGGGGCCTTAGGGATGGTGTCAAGGTGTGTTGTGGGGTTGCTCCTTTCTCAATCTAGTTATTAATTTTACTTGACAATCTTTTTCATGTTTTTAATTATAGGGGCAAGATTGCACATTGAGGCACCAACTAGTCTAACAATTAATGGTATTTCTCTCCCTAATGTTCGGACAGGTTGAATCCCCCTCCCCAAATAAAAAAAAAAAAAAA
>QANW01010875.1:1044237-1082478 GCA_003254865.1 Dryas drummondii | reverse complement strand
GAGAGGGGTGGGTCGCGCCGGTGGCGGGGAGGGCTGGGTGGGTCGCGCCGGCGGCGGGGAGGGCTGGGCTGGGTGGCCGGCCAAAATTGGAGGGGTGAGTTTCTTTTTTTTATGCATGGGCAAAATGGGCAAAAAAGGGTAAAAGATTAATGGGGTGGTGAACTCAGCATTTTTGGGTGGTGCGAATAGCCCCCCCCATCGTTTAAATTAGCAAACCAAATATTCTATTTGTGCCAAAGTATCTCTTGATATCAGACCAAAATGATAAGTAACCCTGATTAATCCTTAACCCAACTAATCAAGTTTAAAAAGCCCATTAAGTAGTTCAAGACTTGGGCTTTACGGTGTACTTGGGTTCATAGGGTCCAGTGTTGAGTAGGCCGCAGATCCATTCAAGATTCTTAAACCAAGCAGGGGGTTGGGTTGCAATGTTTTGCTCATAATGGTTATAGATAATTCCTGTGTCATGTTTTAAATTGATTATTAATTTATAATTTAACTTGATAATTCCTTACTAATACTTTTTAAAGTAAATGATTTTAAAGTCAATTTAACAGCCCTTAATGATAAATAAATATGCCTAAAAGGTTGTAATGATAAAGAAGTCTACTTTTTAATTAATAAACACACGTTATAACAAGTCCCGTGATTTTACAATGCCGAGAGCTCGGCGTGCCTTTTTGTTTTTGTTTTTGTTTTTAACTGGCAGATTACTGTCGAATAATGGTAATTTGTAACAACTATTTTACGTTATAACGCGGGTGAATGTGATTTCATAAGCTTAAATTTCGTGTTTTATGTTGGTTTCATTAATTTTTTATATGTTTATGTGAGAAAAGACATAAGGTATATCTATAAGTATCATTTTTATGCAGTTTCAAATGATAAAAAGGTCTACTTTTAGTTTAAAAAAATGATAATAAACCCGTGTTATAGCTGTGAAGCGTGATTTCACAATGCCGAGTGCTCGACATGGTGTCATTTTTTTTTTTTGGCATACTGGGCTAATTACCATTGTCGAACTGTGACTATCATTGTTACTGTTCAATAATAACAATTAGTAACAACTATTGTTACACATGGATGTGATTCCACAATCTTGAATTTTGTATTTTATATAAGTTTTATTAGTTTTGACATGTTTATGTCAGAAAAATACAGAAGGTACATTTATAATTAAGTATTATTTTTATGCAATTTAAAAATACAGAGGTTTTTTCTTTTTTCTGCTTGACAGATTAAATTTTTTTTTTAAAATAATTTAAGTTACATTAGGATTGATAAAGGTTTAAGATTTTATAATAGTTCAGATCTTAGAATTTAGGCCCTAAAAATTAGACTATACTGTAAATTTTAAATGAAATATACATTAATAAATAACATATAAATTAAGGTATGATTATCACGCAATCACAATACTATGACTCTCATGCAGTTACAATTCGGTTTTCAAAACTAGTTTTTGAACACTGTACGAAGTTTTTGGCTCCAAAAATATTCCTTCCTTTTACTTTAATACCACAGGTCCACAACTAAACAAAGCCTTGTGTACTATAGTCTATATCTATAAAACAGCTGTATTCAAATAATGTTTAAATCTTCACTAACACATAAAATTAATGGTGTTGAGCTGAAAGTAGAAACGAAATGCATTAATTGATGAGTTCTCCTATTAGGTAGGAAACCTCCAATGTTGTGTACCTTGACTACCTTGACAAATGCACCATATTGAAGTTTGATTGGATGTCTCAAAAGTTTTGTGGGACCAGGTCTTTCCTGTAATCATTTTCACCTTTATTTGAAGAGAATAAGTGTGGAATTAATGGGTGGAATGTGAAACAAGAAAATGCATGTAGAACAATTAAAGCAAAAATATGTTAATGGGTTCTTGTCAAAATCTTAGATACGTCTTTCACTCACCAGTTCCTCTAGATTTGTAGGGCACAATTCTCTAATTTTCCCTTTGCTCTAAGTCGTTGGAAAAGATTCAAAATGTTTCCTCTTTTTGTTATTTGCATTAGGGTCGACTAAAAACAGGATCGATACCTATTAGCCCGATATAGCCTATAGCTGGGACTCATATAGCAAAAAAAAGCTTTTCTATTTAAGTCTTGTAATTTATATATATGTGGGTTTGAATGCAGATATTATTGTCTTAGATAGTTAGATGTTCTCAATTTTTTTAGTATATTATTGATTTGAGTTTATGTGACATATAAAACTTTCTTACTCATCATTATCTATTATAAATAAATGAAATACTGTTACAATGGTTTGAGATATAACAAGTTAAAATAGTAGTTGGTGTTTTCATGGCAAAAAAAAAAAAAAAAAATAATAGAAGTTAGTGTTTTGATATTTATACCTCAATATAAATAAATTGAGATATACCTTAATACATTGTGCAGTGGCCCCAACATGTTAGTTAGGGCCCGTTTGGCACTGCTTTTAAAATTGTCAAAAGCGCTTTCAAATTAGTAAAAGCGCTTTTGGTAGCGTTTGGCAAAAATAATTAGAAGTGCTTCTGAGTTATAAAAGCGCTTATAATGGGTTTTTTGAGAAGCACATGACTCAAGTGCTTTTGCATGAACAACTTAGAAGTTTTATAAAAATTTATATGTGCTTCTTAACATAAGTGCTTCTGATAAAAGCGCTACTAAATAAAAGTGCTTTTAAAAAGCAGTGCCAAACGGGCTCTTAGTTTTGTATTAACTTATTAACAATTTAGTTTTAGAGCATTTTTATATATATATATATATCATGACTATTCTCCAAGTCTTCCACTAAATATGCTTTTGATTCTAATCCAGAACATGGTCAAGGATGTTGCTACTTAATTTGTTGGGACAAAAGTTCAGAAACATCTTTCTCTATCGATATTACTATTGATCAGATTGCCAAATCAAATACTTGACAGAAACTAATTAATCTTTTAAATTACCAAGTGATCAGACTACTCAATTCCCTTTCAAAATTTACCAAGAAAGTCGTTTAGGAATTTTCTTTTTTTGGCCTTGAATTAATATTCTGGTAATTTGGGGGAATTGATCTAAGAAAGGACTGAATTAAATACATATGCAAAACTTGTTGGCCCCCAATTAAATTCAACATGTAGTAGCAGAAGGAGTTGTGATGGAGACATAATCCTGGAGAGGGATGCTTACTGCTTAAATATTCAATCATGCAGTAAGAATGATCTTCTTGACTAGATTCTTTACATACAATCATGCTGGCAAAAGATTTAAATAAACCTATTGTTTAGTCCATTTGTCAATACATCACTTCTCATCTTTATATAAAGGGGAATACACATGCAGATGCTTATTAGTCGAAAAAAAAAAAATTCTATTAGATAATATTCTTTTATTATATAGTTTAATATATTATGTTGTTAGATTGTTAATTTAAATCACACATTTAAGTAGATATTCATCTCATTAATTAGAAGATCAAATTTGGTAAAGTCACAAGAACATGCATATTATGTCACACATGTATGTTTGGTAACAAAATGCAACTTGAAACTTGAAAGGAAATTGAAGTTTGTATGAAAATGAGATTTGACAGTGACAAAGCAGCTTGATTGAGGCTAATGAAGGTGAATCATCAGGTGGTGCAAGGTGACTTTCTGATATATATTTGGTACAAACAAACTTTATGTCCCAATCGATCGAGTACTAGTACTACTATATATACTTAAAGGCCTCTGGATAATATGTGATACAAAAAGAGACCTCATGCTACCTGCTTTAGCAATATTTGCTTTGAAAGTATATATATATACATTAGCAGCTACCTATGAATATATGATAATTAAAAGAACAAGAACTTGCGTGCACACATGCACCGCTACTAAAGACCAAAAATTCGGTAGGCATTATGGCAATGCAATTAATGATATGCTTATACTTTGGAATGGTGCATTGCAAACATGAACTTATATTAAAACCTCATGCATGTGATATTGTTCTTAATGTTTCTTTGTCAAAACTTTTTGTTAACACCTTTTGTGAGATTAAATATCCCTCTCAAAATTCACATTACACCTATTTCTATATGTGTGTACATATATTATATTATATAGGAAAAAAATTAAACGATTTTGGTCTCTGTATATATATACATTAGCAGCTACCTATGAATATGATAATTAAATAATTTTGATCTATGTGTTTTATGTTGTTTGTAATCTCAGGATAATTTTAACAAAACTCAATAGTTTAATTAGGGAATAAATTATCCATTTATTTTCAAGAAAAACTTTGTTGGGAGATTGAATTCTTATTTATTTGCTAAATAAATTGAGGCTCACAAAATTATTAATATTTGAACTTTAAGTTTGAGATTTTTTTAAATTTGTGTTTGAAAATCAAATTCAAGGTTACAATCATGATTTTCGGTCATTTTTGAGTAAAACTCATGAGTTTAAACAAATTATTAGTTTTGATTTTTAAAAAATAATGTCTAAAGATTGCAAACAATATAAAATATAGAGACTAAATGCGAAATTTTGAAACCACATAAACAAAATTTGTTTTTGAGGTAAACATATATATATAAACCAATTTTTTTTTTTTTTTTCATATTATATATTATGTTCTTCAATCTATAATTAATATATTATGGCAATATGCCACATATTGCAATTAGCGTATGATGTTGGGTATGTTTCTCTTACTTTGGAGTCAGATGCTCAAGGTATGATTTCTAGATCGACTTCAACAGGTGGAGGATTACTTAGCACTTGATGGACACCTTTTAGATGATGCTAGGGGTGTTTTGAGTTTAATGTCTAGTGTGAAATGTGTATTTATTCCGCAGGATTACAATTGTAATCATGTAGCTCACACTTTGGCTCCATTTTGTACCAAGTTGTGATCATGTTCATGTGTGGAACAATGAGGTACCTCCTTGGTTTGTGCCTCATGTTCTGGCTAATCTTGTAAAGCCTTGAGCTAGCATCTATTAATAAAACTGCGGTTACCAAAAAAATATATTGATTGGAGATATATACGCAAACTTGCAAAGCATTAGGGGTATTTTTGTCCTTACAATAAATATGGGACACGTGGCATTTTCTTATTCAACGAGAAAAATCAGTTCCCACACTAATAATTAATGAAGGAGGTTGCAAAATGCATAGTGTTTCAACTTTCAACAACTCGATCACCATTCAAATCTCAATTGCACCCAAATACTATTTAATAATGAATAAAAATAAAATAGAGAGAATAGTCCCATTTGTAAGAGGGTACGTGGAGAGTCTTTATTCTTGTTGCTGAAGTGAATGTGGGATTCCGCTCAGCTGGATAGGTATAAAAATGTCTAATAAGCTGAAAAAAATAGCTTGTTAATAATAACATAGAGAAAAAGAGAAAAAACTTGTCTAAAATAGAGAACGAGGGTTTCTTTTTGGTTTCACAGGCTTTGTTGTTTATATTTTAGGCTTAGTTGCACCATTAATTAACTATTTCTTCTAAAAATCTTAATTTGATGAACGAATTAAATTTAATTTTGTACTAAAATGGTTTATGAAATATCAGTTGTGTCCCAGTTTAATCAAAATCATTAATTTTGTTATATTTTCTGTTTAGTTTAGGGGTAAATCATCTATCCACTACAATTTATCTTCCTCAACCTCTTCTCCTTTTAAAAAATTTAAATTTTTGGCGAACACATGTATGTATAATTTAATTGATTCAATTTTATTTAAAGTATAGTTAGTAATAATTATAAAGTTTGAGATTTTTTTAGAGAGAGAAGAGGTTGAAAAAGATAAGTTAAAGTGGTGGACAATTTTAACCCTAAAATAGACAAAAAAAAAATATAATAGAGTTGATAGATTGAACCAAAATGGGACCAACTGTCATTTAATGGACCATTTTAGTACAAAATTTAATTTATAGACTAAATTAAAATTTTTGGAAGAATTAATAGACCATTGGTGTAATTTCCTCACATTTAACTATATGGCGTAGCATCATATTTAAAAAAAGAAAAAATATGTGGCATGACAAACATATAATTGAGACTTGAAATAAAGTGATATATTGGAGTCAGACAGTTGTCCATAATTTAATCAATGATTTGATGGGAAAGTCACAGACATCACAATCAATTCACATTCTGTGCATAAATATTATTATTATGGATCATCACGTGATCTAACTCTTCTCATAAGTCAAAATTTGTGGATGCATATGTTGCCAAATACTTTTCATATAATTTTAGGAGTGTTTTAATTATGATTGGAGAACTGATCTAAATTCAACTAGTAAAGTAGAAAGTACAAAAGGAGATGTAGTGCTGTCTGTGTGAATTCGTCCATCGACAAAGACTCAAAAGCTTTACGAGTCTAAAGACATATCCATCTATTTAATTATATACATATATAATGTGGAGCTGTTTGTTGATAGATTCACGTAATTATGGCCTAATGCTTTTTGTGGTGGCTTTTGAAGATTGATGTTAAGACTCAATTATAATTTATATAGAAAAAAGGAATCCATATATATTAACTATTTATTGATTTAGTGATACTTTTCTGATTGTAACTTGAATGATTGAATCTTTATTTTCAAATGAAGACAAAAAAAAAAATAGAATCAATGATTACAAGCCAACATTGCTAATTTATTTCCAAGTTTATTTATGTGTGCAATCTTTACACACAATTAGTACCATGTATCTTCTTCAAATTAATTAAGGTTTAATGTTCAGTTAGTTCACTAAAGAGAGACATTGCAATTATGTAGCATAAGAGTTTGGCACTGGACGCAATTTGCTAAAAAAAATGAGAAAAGGGAAAAAAAAAATTTTTTTTTTGGGCCACTAAAGATTTATTTCTTTTAAAGAAGAAGAAAAGAATTGAAACGCATATAAGAAATAATTTGAGAAAACAATTAATGCATGCAAAGCTTCACGTGTGCTCGAGCTTGTCTGATTCAGCCCTCATTATAAGGTAATGAAAATATTACATCATTTTTCAATTAATGAATATAATATGTTGAGGAAAGAGAACTCTATGATGAAATCAGAGTCTTAGTAGCTATAAAGTAATAAAGAAATAAAGAGAAAAGAATCGAATTGAATATTTGTAATGAGAAGGTATTAATGTAAGATTCCTCCTTGACCTCTTTAATATGACCAAAAGTCTGGGAGAACTGAAACAAACATTACTAAAAGGGTCACAAATTCTCGGTATTCATATAGATGCTTCCACAATACAAATCTACCAAAAAAATAACAATTCCTTAAAACATGTATATATGTTTCAAAACCCTAATTCTCAATTTCCAAGGGATGGTTGACATTGATCGATCCAAAATCCAAATGCTTCATTAATTAAGTTAATCAAATTATTTATTAATTAATTCACACACACACACCCACACATATATCTTTAATAATCATCATGATCATGAAGTTCATCGATTACTACACACAAAATAAAACAAAACAAATTTTGTCAGTCTTCTATGTTGTTCCGTGTTGGTCGCCGCAACAATGTTCATAATTTAATGTAAGAATTAATTAACATGCTAATTAACAAATTATATTCATCAGTACATTGCTTCCAACACTCTCTATCAGGAACCCTAGGAAAAACAAATACATAATTTATTATGGTAATTGCTATCAATTGCATGCTCCAACCCCAAAACAAATTCTTCTTCCTATATATTGCCAGTGCATACCACCAGTTGATTACAGATTAATTTAGGAAGGCTATAGCTTGGACATGCTTCCGTTTGACTTGGAAAGTTGAAAAATTCGAAAATTTCCTAAGAAATCCATTAATTTTTTTAATGGACTTTATTATACAGGGTAAAATAAGATTAGATGTATTTTTCCCCACGAAATCCCTATGCTGCACATTTTGTTGTTGTTGATCTCAAGGCAGTGTCTTTTTCATGACAAACCTTGAGATAGTTTGAATGTTTGATATATTCTCAAACTAGAGAAAATTGCAGATTTGATCAACTTATTTTATTTCTAGTTTAATTTTGGTTTACGATTTTTTTAAGTTCTGTTTTGGTCCACTAATTGTTTCATTTGTTCAATAAAGGTCCAGATTTGTGACTTTAAATTCTTTGGGTTGTGTTTTCTCTAATTATAATTGAAGTATAAGTTATATTTCATAATTTTTTAGTCATAAAAACAAATTTGGAGTATTAGAATATAAGAGAATTGAGAATGTGTGAAGTTTGAAAAATTGATAGTTTCGGGTACCTTACTTTGGGATAAATTATCTTGAGTTTTAGAACTTCAATTTGAATGATCTTTATATGGTTGTAAAGAAGAAATACATAATTTTAAAACAAGTATATATTTGTTAAATTTAGATGAGATTTGATAAGATAAAAGACAAACCAAATTTGAAAAAATAAATCTGAATTTTTATTGAACAAGTAGAACAATTAATAGGCCAAAACAAAACTTAAAAAAGATTGTGGATCAAAATTAAACTAAGTATAAAATAATTGGACTAAATCTGTAATTTTCTCTTCTTAATTAATTACTCGTTATACTAAGCTGACTCTTTGGCTAAAAAAAAAAAATAAAAAAATACTAAGCTGACTCAACTATCAAGGGCACACACTATTATAGGGAAGATAAAGCATTCCCATAATTGTTGGTATTGAGTTTATTCATGACCACGTCAACAACTAGTCTACGGGCTTAGAGTTGGGAATTAAACTTAGCCCATGACCCATGTAAACCAACCTAGAAAATAAATGTATTTATTTCATATCTGGGAGGGGATTCCAATATGGGACATTTTCAATATTAGGAAGAAAAATATCACTAAATTAATAGTTAATTAGTTGATAAATAGGTTTGGATAATTAGAAAAACATGAAAACTATAGTGTTCAAATGAGAAAGTTTGAATGTACGTAATAGAGAATTTAAATGATTGAGATTTAAAGTCCTATATTTTTTTTAGAAAATTAAGATTAAATATCAAATCTCAATAATTTTTTGATATAGCACAAAGACCATATAATTTTTTAATTGAACTACCAAATTTAAATGTAATTTTTTAAATTAGGTCACAAATATATTGGCCCCTTTGATTTGAGCTTTTTCCATTTGACATTTTTATCATTTGGCTCATATATGATGAGTGTTAGTTAAAATTTATAAGGTTTTGACAAAATTGTCTTTGAGATTTTTATATTATCTTGAAAATTTGCTAATGTAGTTTCAACTTCACATTTAGTTGTGACTGTACGACACTCAAAACTTCGAATTTAGTTGTGACTGAACGACAGTCACATCTAAATTGTGAGACAGTCACAGTTAAGTTGTGACTTAATTGAATTTTTTTTAGAAAAATTATACTAAAATATAGTATAAATAGAAGTCAAAACAATACTTTTACTCAAAATAATATATAATATAGTGGTGTGAGTTGTCTCTTTCAATTTACCAAGACAGTTACAGTTACAGTTAAGTTGTGACTTGATTGATTTTTGTTTTTTTAATACAATATAGTATAAATTCATGTAATATTTTGTGATGTAATATTTTTTTTATTTTTTTATTGTAGTGGCATGTGATGTAATATATGTAAATTCTAATACCTTTTACTTTATTAATTTGTTTGACTTTTCAACTAGTACCTAATCTAAAATGCTATTTAATTTTGGTACCTAAACTAAAAAGTTATTGAAATTTAGTAGTTAAAATCAATAGATCTTATTTTTTTGAAGTTTTTTTTGTTTAGATACCTATTAAGAATGATGAAATTTAAATGTGATATGGGTGGGTGGTGGTAAAGTTGGGGGTGTAGTGGTGATGGTAACAATGATGGAAGTAGTGTGATATTGGTAGTTGTGATGGCAGTATTGATTCCAATGATATATATGGAGTGTTGAAAAAGAAGGTGATGTGAGTGGTGTTGGGTTGGTGGTAGTGGTAGTGGTTAGATGGGGAAGGCCGCCATGGTGGTGGTGGCATTGATAAAGAAGGTGGTGTTGAGAACATTGACATTTGTTAAATGTTGCTCGTGCACTTCGTTTTCAAGCTCACTTACCTTCACGTTTTTGGGGTGAAAAATTGCTCACTACCACATATATTATAAATAGATTACCCACACCAACACTCTCCAAAAAATCTCCTTTTGAGGTATTGTATAACAAAGCTCCAAATTTTTCTCACTTTCGTGTGTTTGGTAATTTATGTTATGCTAGTAATCTCATAAATTTGACTCTCGTGCTAAGAAATGTATTTTTGTTGGTTATCCACTTGAACAAAAAGCTTATCGAGTCTATGATTTAGAAACACACAAATTCTTTTCAAGCAGAGATGTCATTTTTTATGAAATTTTTTCCCTTTTTCCAATTCTCCTCTGGATACTCAACCTGATCAACCCAACTCACATGTCCTTCCCATATCTCTATCAGATTCCTTCCATGCTTCCTTACCAGATGCCACACTTGATACCACACCTAGGTCACAACCACACTCACCTGCTACATTACCATCAAATACATCTTACCATCCTAACATGGATGCCTTTACAGCGAGTCCTCCCTCGTCAACCTATTCCCTTATCGCCTTACCCTTATCCTCCTCATCACCATTATCGATTAACCGATCTGGCACTTCCTCCATGGCGTAGCGAACAAGAACGCCAGCCTTCTATTTGGCTTCACGACTTTCATTGTTTACAAGTCAAGCTTGTTGTCCTTAAGTCGCCGTCTTCCTTATTGTCTGGTACGCGTTATCCCTTATCTCATTTTGTTTCCTATGATTGATAAGCTCTCTTCGTCTCACCGTTCTTTTGTCAATTGCATTTCTAGTTTAGTTGAACCTACCACATATGCAGAGGTTGAGAATAATCCAAAGTAGAGGGAGACTATGCAAGCTGAATTACAAGCTTTTGAGCAACATAGCACCTGGATTCTTACAATCTTGCCACTTGGTAAGAGAGCTATTGGAAATCACTGGGTGTACAAAATTAAGTACAAATTTGATGGATATGTTGAGCGCTACAAAGCTCATCTTGTTGCCAAAGGATACACACAAAAGGAGGGCCTAGATTACACAGAGACTGTTGTTCCTATTGATAAATTGGTTACAATTTGGTGTTTATTGGCTTTTGCTTCCATTCAAAATTGGTCCTTGCACCAACTTGACGTTCAAAATGATTTTTTGTAAGATGAACTTGATAAAGAGGTATTTATGCTTCCCTCTCCGGGTCTTTGTCGACAGGGAGAGAACCTAGTATGTCGATTGCATAAATCATTATATGGCTTAAAGCAAGCACCTCATAATTGGTTCTCCAAATTTTCTCATGCTAATCAAAGTGCAGGTTATCAACAGTGTAAGTCATACTATATATTCTCTGTTCACTCAAATTTGTGGAAGTTCTTTTACTACTGTTTTAATATATGTGGATGACATGGTAATCACGGGTAATGATGATGATGCTATTTGTGCATGCTTTAAAGAAATTTATGCACAATCGGTTTTGTATAAACGATCTTGGACATCTAAAATATTTCTTTGGTTTGGAAGTTGCACGATCTAAGCAAGGGATTGTCATCTCCCAAGGAAAATATATGTTGGATATTCTTGATGATATACAACTTCTTGGAGTTCAGCTAGTTGATTTTTCTATGGAGCAAAATTTGAAGCTTAACTCCTTTAAGGGAGAATTGTTGAAAAATCCTGCTCGTACGATACACAATTACTCGACCGGATATAGTATATTCAATCAATACCCTTAGCCAATTTATGCAAGAACAAAGGATGCCTCACTTGATAGCAGCGCTTAGAGTCCTTAAATATTTGAAAGGTAGCCCAGGACAAGGTTTATTGTTATCATCCAAAAGTCAACTACAATTAAGAGGTCATGCGATGCTGATTGGGCTAGCTGTTCTACAACAAGAAGGTCAGTTACTGGATACTGCATTTTTCTTGGCAATTCTCTTATATCCTGTAGAACATAGAAACAAAAAACTATTGCATTGTCTTCAGCTTAAGTTGAATATCGGTCTATGGCATCAATTACTTATGAGCTTTCATGGCTTAGGTATCTTCTTAAGGATATGGGAGTACATCATCTTGGACTAACAAAATTGTTTTGTGACAAACAAGCAGCCTTACATATTGCTGCCAATCCTGTGTTTCATGAACGCACAAAGCATATAGAAATTGATTGTCACTTAGTGCGTAAAAAAATACAACTTGAACAAATTTCCACTGCCTACATGCCTTCCACACTATAAGTAACTGATATCTTCACGAAGCCCATAGGCAAAGCACTGTTTCATTCACATCTTCGCAAGTTTGGCATTTTCGATATTCATGCTCCAACTTGAGGGGGAGTGTTAGAAAGTGCATGATTTCAGCCTTTATTATATCAAAGATTTATATATTTGCTTGAAAGGATTTATTAGGAGGTGAATGATCATTTGGTCTAGTGGTTGGCAACAAATCTCCTCATTTTGGGAGGAGGTTATGAGTTCAAAGCTCATGAATGACAGTTGTTGATATAAAAAATAATAATAATAAACAAATCCAAAAGCCTAAGGATCAAGCAGTCTAATGAGAAAGCCTTTTTTTGTTTTTTTTCCCCAAACGTTCATGTTTTATGTAAAGATGAACCAATAATTATGTAAAGATGATAGTTATACGAAATTTTAGATTACATGTTATAAGTGAGAAATATAATATAAATAGAAGAAATTAATACACACTAACTCAAAGAAAACACGACCAAATGCACTCCAAATTTTATTATTTTTTTTACCTAGTTACCGTATTGTCACTGAGTGACACAGACTTTAATTCACACAGTGTTCCTCATAATCAATTATACTATAAATATTAACTATTATCCCAACTTTTGGTAACCAATTAATGTGGAAGATAACATGTCAATTTCTTATTTGTTATAAATAATGAGGGCTAGAGTAGCCTAAAAATAGAAAAAAATATTGTATGTGAGAGTAACACCATATGACATGATAACGTGGTGTTATCAATTCATTTAGATTATAATACATGTATAATTTTAAGGGTAGTTTTTAGAATTTAGGTTTTTAGGAATTAATTATTATACACATATTACAATTTAAGTAGATTGGTAAACCACTTTGCTATGCCACTTGATATTACGATCACACATAATAATTTTTCAAAAAATAAATAAATAAAATACTGACACATCAATTGAGATTTATAAAATTAAAATAATAATAATAATAACAGATGTTCAATCATTTTCTATAATCAATTGCGTCTCCTTTTTTTTTTTTTTAACATCAAATCGGTTTGGTTATTAATGGGCCTCCTACTATTTAATCAATTAAATATCATCTTCTTCTTTTTTTTTTTTTTTTTCTCAATATTCCAAAAATTTTCAGAGTACGTTTTTAAATAAGTTGTTGATTATTAGGCTATGGACCCCATCCTTATTGGGCTCGATGGGTCATGGCTCGTGAAGGTGTTGGTTGGTTAAGAGTTTTGACAGTCTGTTAATGAAGGAGGAGTACGACTTTTTTTGGTCAGAAAGGAGGGGTACAATTGTCCAATGAGAAGATGATCGAAAATTAAAACAACAGAAATAGTTTTAATGAAAAGGGAGTGGGGACCCTAATTTGTATGTCTACCGAGAGCCACGGATGGGTGACTTAACCAAAAACAGAGGTAACACATACCGATGTTTATAGGAGGCAAAGTTATTAAAAGCTTTGCATCATATATCTTTCAATATGCCCAAGATAATTGATTCTACTTTTTTCATGAAAAGGGCAAAAAGAAAAGGGAAAAAAATTATACCTTTGTTTCTCACAAGCAATGGAAATATATCTTTGTTAAGCTTTCAACCTTTTCTCCAACAACCACCCCTTTTGGTCGAAGAATTAATAGAGTTTCAATCACTCATACTAATTAAATTTATAGCAATTTTTTACTTTTTATTTTATTAAGGATAAGAAAAGGTAAAAGTTGAACTCTGCACATAAATATATAAGATAAATCACTAAAACAATAATTTCATTTTTTCTTATAATTGGTAACTTAAAAAAATTTCTTCCTATCACTATAAACTTTTTTATTCATATAATTATTATTCATTTAATGGCGTCTACATCAATAAAATGTTAAAATGAGCGCTACTATAAGTTCTTGCAACGACATTAAACGTGGGCATGTTTGATTATATTTTTTCAGTTTTTTAATATTTTTTAATTAATGATAAAATGGAAAAAAAAAAAATAATATGAGAGGTCAGCTGATATATAAAAGAGAAGAAGAGATTTTAAAAAAATACATACGAAATAAAAACTAAAAGGAATCTAAAGTATTTTTTAGCTCTCAGGTTTATGTATTCTTCTTGCTTTTTCTTCAACTTTCTCATTTTTTGTGTCTCTTCTCTATTTTTTTTTTTAAATAAAATCATCAAGCAGGCCGTCCCCTCTAAATCTCTAACCACCTATTTGAGTGTAAATGTTAGCACCTGGAACAATTCTACCAGTTGCATTAAGAACGTTAGACCAGGATATTTAATCATTAATTAAAAAAATTTATGTATTTTACCCCCAAAAAATCTCTCACCGACATAGTCTTTTCTTGGTTGTTTGTTTTTATTTTAATTTGAGGAGAGAAATTTGAATTTCAGATATCTTAAAACAAAGTGGAAACTCAATAATTAGTTGGTTCTGACTGACACAGCAAAATATCGTGTAGATTCTTGAAGAATATAACATTTATAATTCTTTTGGTCCGAGGTACAATTATGATTTGAACCCACTTGAAATGAGCAGGTTCCTGATGTACATATTGTTGGTTGTTTTGCTGAATAAATTGATTTCAAATCATGCAAACGCATTTGTTGCATATGTACGCGTTGCTCTCAAGTCTCAACCATTCAATCCTTTAATACACGTACCAATGCGGTATAAATATATATATATATATATGTGTGTGTGATTACTGATTGGTACATGATTGTCCTAGCTAACTCATTGATGTCTCATTGTCATTTTGATGTAGAGGTCGGCAATGGGCCGAGCCGGGCTGGGCTTGGGCCTGAATACACAAATCCGAAGCCCACCCATCGGGCTTGAGACTTACGGGCTTTAGAGCCAGGCTGGGCTAGGCCCGAACAGGCAGCCGAAATTAGGCCTTTTTGGCTTCTCAAATTGCCTAATTTATGTCAATTATAACTATAAAACTTAGCATATGACTAATTTATTGGTTTTAACTTGCCAAAATTTTGAAATGTCAACTCACAAGTCACAATTTAACAAGTTAACAACATATAATTTAATTATAAATAGAGGGGGAAATACATCACTATAGAATGTGTACATCCCAACTAGGTTGGCACCTACACAACCTATCTATCATTTGCATTTCACATGTACATCCCAACTAGGTTAGCACATACACAACCCTCAAAACTGAAATTGTATTGATTTAATTATACTAAAAGTAACAATATGCAGTTATGAGTTATGGTGCTTAACTCCTTATGGAGTTTACAAATTACAAACCAATGTTTTGTTACCAAAACTGAAAAAATAAAATCAGGTGGCTGATTCAGCAGGGGAAGGGGTCTCTTCTTCAACAAATTCAGGTCTTGATAGCTTGATGTTCATTAGATTCTCTGCCCAATCCTACTCTTGAGCAACCTCTTGCATTCTTGCCTCAGCTAAGCGCCAATCTTTGACGCAGATTAGAGCTTTTATAGTGTTCGGACTCAAGCTAGCCCTCTTCTCCGATACCACTCTACCACCTGCACTGAGAGTCACTGAGAGTCTGATGTTGAAATTCAGCAAATAACACTACCAGCAAAAAAATACCAGCAAATAACACTACCAGCAATTCAGCAAATAACACTACCAGAAATTCAGCAAATTACACTACCAGCAAAAACTACCAGCATTTGCCATTTGCCACTCACACAGCAGCAGCAGCAGCACCAGCACAAGAGGCCAACTCCTACATAGGACAGCTTCACCACAAGCTATTAATCTTTACCACAGCTACACACACAATAGAAAAAAACACAATTAGTGAAACACAACAATGATGAATTTTTTGCATATGGTTTGGCGATTTTAAAAGGAAAAAACAGAACTGGTTTTTTTTTTTTATTAACTGAACTCACAAAGGCAAATTGGCAGGGAGCTTGCGGCGGAGTCGCTGGTGCGAAGGTGACGTTGCGGTGGTGCTCGGACTGTCTGAGCGATAGTGCTCTATCAACTATCCGATCGCAGCTCAGATCTCGATCTGATCATTAATTGATCGGATCGAGTTTGATCGATCGGAGTTTAGTGGGTTGGGCTTGCTTTCTGGAGAGAGGCTGGGTTGCTGGGTAGCCTGGGTTCGATCGGAGTTGGGGGTGGCGAAATGGTGAATCGGTGATGATGGTGATGATGAAGAGAGGCTGAGACTGAGTCACTGAGACTCTGAGAGAGTGAGAGGGATTGAGATTTGAGAGGGATGAAGGCGGCGAATGCGATGGGGTTACTGGGTTAGGGTTAGAGATGGTGAATCGGTGATGATGGTGATGATGGAGAGGGTCTGAGAGTCACTGAGAGTCTGAGAGAGTGAGCCCTAGGAGAGGCCGAGAGGATCTGAGAGTCACTGAGAGTCTGATGTTGAAGGAGGCGGCGAATGCAATGGGGTTAGGGTTAGAGATGGTGAATCAGTGATGATGGAGAGGGTCTAAGAGTCACTGCGAGTTTGAGAGAGTGAGCCCTAGGAGAGGCCGAGAGGGTCTGAGAGTCACTGAGAGTCACTAAGAGTCTGATGTTGAAGGAGGCGGCAAATGCGATGAGGTTAGGGTTAGAGATGGTGAATCGGTGATGATGGTGATGATGGAGAGGGTATGAGAGTCACTGAGAGTCTGAGAGAGTGAGCCCTAGGAGAGGCCGAGAGGGTTTGAGAGTCACTGAGAAGTCTGAGAGTCTGATGTTGAAAGAGGCGGCGAATGCGATGGGTTAGGGACTTAGGGTTACAGTGAGACAGTGAGTAAGATAGCTTTATATACTTATCTTTAGGGTTTAATATTTTATTAGTTTAGGATATTTTGGGGTTTAGGCTTAGGGGTTTGGATTTTTTAATTTTATTACATGTGTAATATATACTTTATTATATATTTTATTACATATGTTTTATAAACAAACGATGCAATTGTGTTTTTAACGATCTGAATCGTTCAAATTTTAATTTCTCACTCAAAAATATCCATGCAAAAAATTAGCTCGATCGGAGATGTAAAAGTGAAGTAACGGTGGTCAAATTAATGAACGATCGTTGTTTTTCTAATGATAATCGAATGGGTAGATGAATTCCGATTTTGTTGATTTTTTGTAAGGATCATCTTTGAATATGAATATAGAAAATAAACGGCTCAGATTTTTGAAATCACGTTTTGGTCTTCACAATTATGAAAACAATAAGGTTTCAACGAGAAAATTATTAGAATTATACTCTTCAACTCTTCGAGTGTATTTATATGTAGAAGCTCATATATCGATCGTGTTTTCAACGATACGAACCGTTCAAGTTTTAGTTCCCCACTCAAAGAGAATCCTTGCAAAAAATTAGCTCAATCAGAGATGTAAAAGTGACGTAATAATGGTCGAATTAATGAATGATTATGGTTTTTTTAATGATAATCGAACGAGTAAATGAATTCCGATTTGACCGATTTTTTGTAAGGATGATCTTTGACTATCAACATATAAAATGAACGGTTCAAATTGTTAAATTAATGAACAATCATGGTTTAATAACTTTAATTATAGTTGTATTATAAAAATTGTATATATACATTTATGTTTTATTATAGTTGTAAATTTGTGTTGTATATAATTTTAAAAGTTTATTATTTATGGTATTACATAGTATAGTTTACACTATTACTATTTACTAACATTATAGAATTATATAATAACTTAATAAGAATATTAATAATTTATTAGAGTACACAAACGAAAAACCTATTAAATATGTTATGATTCACCAATTAGACAAATAAACTAGTTAGTTCAGTTGGTTGAGAGTTGAAATTTGTTGTATGAGGTCTCAAGTTTGATTCAGAACATAACCAAAATCTTATATTTTTTGTTATTGAAGATATTAAACGGGATTTGGGCTTCGGGCCGGGCTTTGGGCGGGCCGTGGGCTTCAAGGGGATGGCCCAAGCCCAACCCAAAAAATTTTCGGGCCGAGCAGGGCCGGCCCAAATGTCGGGCCAAATCAAGCTTCGGGCCCAATGGGCCGGGCGAGCTTCGGGCCTTGAGCTATTTGGTGATATATTAAGGCATTAATTACACATCAGAAAATTAAGGCATTAATTGCTTAGTAGTTTATAAGGTATTGGGCGTCCTGAACTGTTCCCAATTAATTTTGGGTTGGATGCTCCAATTTCCTTCAATGCTATGGATCCCAACATGGACTTTGAGTTGTGTCTATCTTTGGGAGATTCTGTTTGCATGACTTCAAGACCAAAGAGACAGTGGTAGGACATGAGGTCAAGGGACGTGTTCTTCAGGGACGGGGGGTTAGCCTCATGGGACTGCTCTTGGCTTCGCAAAACTTCACTGGTCTAGTGTTGGGCTAGACTATGCTACAGAACTGGAGAATGGAGCAGCAGGTGCATTATGCAGCAAGTCGTGTTTGTTTGAGATCATATTTTTTTGGTGCAACGATGGATATGGAGATGAAAATTTATAAGTCTAGTCTAATTTAGCTTTTCCTACTTTAGGTTCAGGTTTGTAAGGTGTCGCTAGAATGTCGTGGATCCTGAAGCATTGGATCTCATAAGAAAGCGCTTTACGAAGGTTTTAAGAATTTGTTTTTGAATTGTTAAGGCAGACTTCATTTGCTAGAGGTGTGTAGCTAAATCTGGATGGCAGCCAAAGATGGGTCTAATTTCATTATGAGCATTTAACGTTTTTACAATAAATGTGGAGTTCTAAGACATGAGGAAATGGCGTGTATGATTGGAGATTGCTCATTTAAATAGGGTGGTTGGATTCATGCGCCAATTTTTTGACATATTAGCTTGGGGAAAGGGGGAGGGGGGATTTTTGCCTCCACCTAGACAAACTGGTCTGCAGTGGAGCTATTGCTCTAGGAAGGTTCAAGGGCGGAAAGGAAGGGAATGAAGTGGATAGAGCAACGTCCGTTTGACAGGTGTGGTGGTCATAGCGTTTCACAAAGAGGAGGCTACCAAATAAGAATGAAGTAAATGTTTTTGTAGGAAATGACATGAAGGTTCAAGTCGAGTCCATAAGAGTTGTTAGGCTTCAGTTAGAGTCTGGTTTATTCTTTGATTTGGTGAATGTTGTCTATGTAACTCCCATGAGAAAGAATTTAATTTCAATTTCAAAACTCATCATGGTCTGATTTCTTTTTGAATTCAATAAAAGTGGTTTTAGTCAGTTTCATAAAGTATTTTGGTTGATGGATTATAGAATTTGAATTGTGGTCAATCTTTTGTAACTTTGAGAAAAAAACATTTTCTTGTGTGAAAATTCTTTCATGCATTGACACAAAAGATAAGGCCTATTTCATAAGAATGTATATAATGTTTGATATAAGATGACATTATTATTGTAGTTGATGAGAAGTCCAGTTGGAAGAGCCGTAGAGTTTGTCCTTCTGCACCTAGATTCGATTTCTCATCTTTCTAAATCTAAAAAAGAAAAGAAAAAAGAAGATGACATTATTCTTCAACTCATCCACTTAATTTCTCAAATTGAAGTGTTTGTATTGCCTGCATAAAAGGACAAATGACTAATCTAAAAAGAAATGTTTTAATCTTTGTCACATCTTTTAGAAATCTTTTCGTAGAGATACTTGTGGCACTTTTCTTACAATTATTAGCGAACATCGTTATTTGTAACTCTAAGTGATTATTTCTCATGTTCTTGATTTATAAAAAAATACAGTGCCTTATATGTTTTTAAGGTTTTTAAGTAAGTTGAAAATTAATTAGATAGAAAGGTTAAAGTCGTGAAGTCCAATCGGGTAGAGAGTAATATGAGAGGTATGATGTGAGTGGTCGCAATCCAGATCCCTTTGTTGTTTTTCTTCAAAAATGTAGTATAGTTGCTCAATAAACTAGTCTTGGGATGCATAAACAAAATAGGGTTGTACAAAGGTGTAGTTGCACTCTAAAGGACTTGCTAAGAAGTATGATGAGGAATTACACCTTACCTAAATTTTTGTGAGTATGTGACACATAAGGCTTTGACATGTGATATGGACAAATGATTCAAAACTAAAATTGTATGCCTATGAATGCTTTTCGAGAATACAAAGTTTACATAAAATGGACATATGGAAGGAAAAATTATTATTGTATCTTAAATTTTGAGGAAATAGTAGATATGTTATTATATCTAAATGGTTGATAGTTTCAACTTACAAGGGCATTACGACCTTTTTGGGATGGGAGAGGCTTGAAGGTAGTGGGCTTTTGCTTATTTTGTTTTTCTGAATATAAACAATATTTTATTGGGTCTGAAAAGCAGGCTTTAACAGAATTTGGACTCGATCTGCTCATAATGATCTCAAGTTTTCAAGGCCCAAAAACGAATTTTATTAGGATTTTCACAAAATATGAAAAATTAAGTTTTAATAGATTGAGCCATTGAGGCCTTAGCAAATGGGGATCCAACGCAAAGGTCTTGTTTTACCCATACACCAAATTGGATTATCATCTATTTTTTTCTTCTTTCTCAATTTTAATGAGTAGAAATTCAAATTTGAGATATTTTCAATCTTGTTAAAGAGAAATATTACTATTAAGTAAGCTCTTGGGGTTAATTCAAGTAGCGGTTAGGTGAAATAATAAGTTAGGGTTATGATATTTCTAGAGTTTGATTCTCTTTAATGTAACAAATAAATTCCTCTGAAAAAAATGTAACAAAAAAAATCATTAGATCATTAAGTAATTAGTGATTATCATGTATTGTCAAATGTTAACTAACAACTAGATTGTTGCTTTTTCACTTTTTTTTTTTGGTTACATGATTGTTTTGTCACTTGATAGTCAAATATATATATATATATTCTTTGGCAGGTATCAAATTGAGATCAGCTATTCCTAAATATTGTCACTAATTATAACTCAAAAGAAAAAATAAAAACTGTTAGCATGCACATTTGAAAATTTTGTACGCCAGACATGCCCCTGTTGTTTGGGTCTCCCAGAATGTCACCAGGCACAAAGAAGGTGTGGTAAGATGTGCTTGTAAATTTGGGACTGTCCAAAATTGACTCTTGCATGTTCTTAACCCGGCCTAACCCTGTCTGTAGTACACGTGTGTGGTGACCACATAGCGCAAGGGAAGGGAGTGCTTTTGAGGGTTATAGGCCATAGCTCTTAATTTTATCACTTGAAAAGACATAGCTACCCTTTCCAAACCATTTTCTATACCTTCCATTGATGGAGTGGTAAATTTGACTTTCCCACTCCCCCTCACATATATAGCATATGAGGAGAGTGAAGGACCATATCCCTACATATATGTAGCTTGAAATTAATTTCTTCTGCCCAGATATAAAAACCAAATTAAATGAGAATGTTTGGGTTTGAAGTTAAACCAAGAAGAATGATGCCATTTTTGGAAATTAAAGTTTTTCATCATGGCTATGATGATGTTGATGATTGTGGTTAAAATGGAGACAATTAACTGAACCCTAGGATGTCGAAATTAGTGTTCAATCATGTGGGTTTGTGTGTGTGTGTATAATCAAGAAGGTATTCAATTTAGGGTTTGTGAAAAGGAGCAAGTGTTTGCGTGTGTGGGTTAGAAAAGGTAATTATAAGTATGAGTTGTTGAGGGGCATATGCACACGTTAAAGTTCATTTACACTCAAATTTCTTGCTTCCTTTTGCCTTTCTCCTCTAAAGAAAAGTACTTTTTATATATAATTATACACAATGCCACAAACCAGTGTAAAAGTTAATTGTACAAATAAAAAAAATAAAAAAAAAGGAAGAAGAAAGAGGTGTAGTAGTAAAAAGGAATTAAGTGAATATAAAAAAAAAGTCTCAAACTTATTCACTTTTTTTTCTTACTCCCCCTTTATCTTACTTTCTCACCCTAGTACCCTACCCCCACGTCCACAAAAGAAACACATCCTCTCTCTCATTTCTCTCTCTCTCTCTCTCTCTCTCCTCTCTCTCTCTCTCTCTCTCTCTCTCTCTCTCTCTCTCTCTCTCTCTCTCTCTCTCTCTCTCTCTCTCTCTCTCTCTCTCTCTCTCTCTCTCTCGCGCCCCTCAAGTGTCATTTTCTCACATATACTTCACACAAAAGAAACAACCATTCACTTCATACCTTGTCATTTCTTCTTCTCTCTCTCTCTCTCTCTCTCTCTCTCTCTCTCTCTCATCTAAATCTCCAATCTCTGCAACTACTCCCTCAAATTGATCAAAACCCATCTAGAAAATAAAGAAAAGAAAGAAAAAAACACCCAGAAATCCCAACACCTGAAAATCTATAACCCTTATCATTCAGATCACCAAAAAGTCCATCCCTAGCCTGCAGGCTCATATATAATTCTCATCTTTGAGAAACTTAATTTGTGCTTGATAGCTAGCAAGCAAGCTCATCCTACACACAAGCAACAAGAAAGTGGTGGTAATTAATCAAAGCAACAGGCCAGGAAGGAGCTGGGAGCTGAGGGTTGTACAAGATGGAGCTATTCCCTGCACAGCCAGATTTATCTCTCCAAATTAGCCCTCCTGCAGACACCAAACCCACATCAAGTTGGAGGAGAAGTGCACAAGAGGAAGTGGATTTGGGTTTTTGGAGGAGAGCTTTGGACTCCAGACACTCCATCTCCTCCTCAATGGCAAAACCTGACTCCTGTTTCGACCTCTCGTTGTCGAATCCACGCCTTTCTGATCATCACTCCAACTCTAGCCACCATAATCATCATCATCACCACCTCCCAAATGGTAATGGTAATGTTAATCTTCTCTATGGCTTTCAGCAAACACAGTTCCCAGTACTCCCCCAACATCATCAACATAATCATCAGCAGCACCCACTATTTCAGCAGCAACAACAAGTAGAGCAACAACAACAACAACAACAACAAGGGCTAATAAGCCAAGAGCTTGGGTTCTTGAGACCCATCAGAGGAATTCCAGTGTATCAAAACCCTCCCCCCTTCCCATTTTCACAAAAGCCTTTGGACATGATGATGATGAGTAACAGCAATAATTGCTTATCTTCCAATTCTACCACCACCACCACAAGCACTAGTTCAAGCCCATTTCAGGCCCATCAAGGCCTGCTACGATCCAGGTTTTTGTCTCGCTTTCCGGCCAAGCGTAGCATGAGAGCTCCTCGGATGCGGTGGACTACTACTCTCCATGCTCGCTTTGTTCACGCTGTTGAGCTATTGGGTGGCCATGAAAGTGAGTATTCATTCATTTTTTCTTTCTTTCTTTCTTCTTTATTCTTTAATTATAAGCCCTTTTTCTACTCTTACACCATAGCTCTCTCTCTTCATCTTCCTTTCTTTATGGTCAGTCTTGTTCAATTACAAAAAGAAAATGGTGGAAAAGTGGTTGACTTATCATGATCTTTTCTCTACTATACTAGTATATATTATATATATATATATATTAATCTCCTTTAATTTTCTTGTGTTGTGGGTTTAGGGGCTACACCAAAGTCAGTTCTTGAGCTCATGGATGTCAAAGATCTCACCTTGGCACATGTTAAATCTCATTTACAGGTGAGCTTGCTAGCCTAGCTAGCTAATTACTTAATTAATTATTAAGTAAATGTGTGTGAATTGGGTCAATTAATTTCTTGTTTATGATTTTAGCATTAATTTCTTGCTGGTAGTCTTAATTTGCATTACATTACAGGGATTGGATTGGATTGGATTGAAAGTGTTAATAATAATAATATATATTGCATATATTATTATTAAGTTCCAATATATGCAAATTCCAATGGTTTCTCTGCAGAGGGGGTCTCAAATTAATCCTTAATTAGCACTTTGTTTTTTCTTCTACTAGATCTGATGCTTCTGCTTCTGCTTCTGTATGTATCTGCTTCTGCAACCTAATAAACAACTTTTTGCTTGGAACAATGAACCACCCAACTAAAAGAAAAAATCAATGCTTTCTATCTCTCTCTCTCTCTCTAGCCTTCTTTCTAGCAGAGAGAGAGGAGAGAGAGAGAGTACTATTATGTATCGATTTCAGAGATCGAGTAAGACAAAGCCCAAGGAATTCAAAATGAGTCGGATAGCCAAGCCGATGAGGACAACAAGCTTACAGTACTCGATCTATCTATTAATATATATATCTATATATCATTAAACAATTATATATTGGGTATATAAATATTTATTTAATTGCCTTGCAGAGAAAAACAAATAAACAAGTACAGAACACCATCATTTCTCAATGATATCTTCATCAGATATGGGTTCACCTCAGCTGGTTTAACTAACCACACCTACATAACCATGGTTAAACATTTGTACGTTATGTATGTATGTATGTATGTATGCATGTATACACAGACATGCATGCATGAATAATGCACATCATTCCATATCAATGTCTCTGTATGTCCTTGCACTGTATATCTCAGACATGTCTAGAAGAAAAACAAACTGTACAATTCTTGCTCTCTCTCTCTCTCTCTCTCTCTCTCTCTATATATATATATATTATTGATTCTATTATGAGATTCTATTAATTATTAATATATATACACATTTCATCGCAGATGTATCGGACGGTCAAAACCACCGACAAAGCAGCGGCTTCTTCAGGTTAATATTATTAATGGCTACACGTTTATTTAATTTCCAGTTTCATAATTATTTTGTAATTTATTTGAAATTTAAATTAATTAGTTTGGTTTGGTTTGTTACATTAATTTTTGGAATGAATTAATGTACAGGACAATCTGATGTATATGAAAATGCATCATCTGGGGATACCACTGAAGATATAATGTTTGACATTCAGAACCCAAGAAGGTCGTCTGAGCAGGGAAGACCAACTACTGCTCAAGATAGGGAGTACTACGGCCTCTGGAGCAATTCTTCAAGGTCTGAATTAAATCTTTTTAATTTCAATTTTTTTTTATCTGCGTGTAATATTGTATGTATGGCTGCTTTATTTACTTTTTAGCTAATACAAAACACAAAAAGTTCACTGGTTGGTTTCTGATGAGAATATTAATTAATTTCAAGAAATAGTTTGAAATTAACCATTAACAAGTCCCGTTTCCTCATAATAATGACAGTTATACTCAACATTGCAATTTAGATATTGCAAGTAGGATTGAAATAAGTAAAAACAAGATAAATAGAGAATCCAAATCCATTTTGCTAATGTACGAAACACAATATATATTGAAACATCTATACTATTTTATTAGGGGAGACACTTTTAGAGTTTGGTGAAATTTTGAAAGACTATAAAATGCCCTTTGTTATATAAAACAAATTAACTGAAAAGAAAAAAATAGAATAAAATCACATGAAATTCTTTTTAAATAACTGGGGTACGTATGCAGTTCTACCTGGTGAAAACTATATTTTTTTTCCCAATTTTAAGTGTTTTTTTTTTTTTACTATTTTAATTTTTATTTGAAAAACTCTTATATGTGTCAAGAAGTTAATTAGTATATTTATGTGCATATTTTTTTTGTGGTGTAATTTTCTTCTTTTCTGATCTGTACATTGGACATTGTTCTTTAATAGCTAAATCTTGCCACATTGAATTGGAATGTTCTTGTCAATTTAACATGTTGGTCCAATTAAAACTTTTATTAATTTGTTATCAATGAGTTTGTGTGGCATAGGTTGTAGTGCGCGCACGTGTAATTGTTTAAACATTACATGACATACATCTCTCTCTCTCTCTCTCTCTCTCTCTCTCTCTCTCTCACACACACACACACATACATATAAGACATATTCTCTTACATGCATGCAAGAAATCACAAAAAGAATAAGAAATGATGATTTCATGATCACTATATATGCTTTTGTTCTATATATGTGTCAGCTGTCCACAAACATGAACACTACTACTGAAACTCCATGATGGGGTAATTATAATCTCTTCATCATCAAGTGGGTGAAAAGGAAGTAAAAAGAAACCCACCCACTCACTCACCCACACCCTCCTATATGCAATTCCAAGAACTGGGATATAGAATGGGGCTCTCATTTGACAAAATCCTCCTCAAAGATGGAGATATCTCTTTCCTTTGGATTTTGTGGGGCTCAGATATTAGGGATATTAAATGGGGCCTACAAAATTGGGAAACTTAGTGTCAAAGAAAAACCCTGTGAGAGGATCCATTTGTAGAAATCTTTGTGCTAAAGCTATATGCCCCTTGAAACTTCCCTTCCATGTACTCTGTTAAGCTACATTGTGTAATGGGCAGGCTAGCTATATCACATGGGTCTGGGTATGGTTGCTCAACTTTATTTCAATCAATTTGACCAAAAAATAAAACTTTATTTCTTTTTCCTTTGGACAATAAAAAAAAAAAAAACTTTATTTCAATCAGCACAATATGTAAAGTGAGTGAGAGAGAGAGAGAGAGAGAGAGAGTAGCTATAAACAAGACAGAAAAAGATTGCTTTCTTTTCTCAGTTTGCTTTTTCTTCTGCATGGCTTCCACTGATGGAAAATATTCTCTCATGTGTTGGTTTGTAGCAGAGAAGCTTGGTTGCATGGAAAACCAAAGGATTCTGGTGGGGGAAATACACCATCACTTGAGGTACCAATTGATTTTCAAAATTTGTTTCGCAAAATAGCCTTGCATTTGAATGTGCTTTACATATTATATTATTACATGTCATGGGAATATATAAAGGTAATTCTGGTTTCATCTTTCTTCATCAAGTCGTGCACATTACAGTTTAGAGGAGGAGAAAAGGGAAAGGCTAGCTTTTCAAAAGCTGGTTCCCTTAAAATACTGAATGGTTAATTCTGTCATTTTCACATGTCCCAGGTGAAAAAAAGTTCTTGTGATATGTAAAAAGCTTCTTTCTTTTAGATTTTTCCCATATAAATTTCTTTTACATTGGGGAAGAAAAAAGGAGGAAAAAAAGGCCTTTTCTCCATAAAATTACAATATCTCTCATTTTTCTATACAATAATTAAACAACTTCCTATGTACCCTAGAGTCTATATATATAGACCCAAAACCTAACCCATTTGACTAACCAAGCCCATAGGTTGACCAAGAGAGAGATTATAGTGTGAGACCAATTATAAATATATATACATAACATAGTCAAATGCATCACATGAAGGCCCAGGCCAATAAAATTTATATGAATATATGAATGAATGAATGAATGAATGAATGAAGATATATGTTAGCAAGGGAAAGGGAATAATATTGCAGTTGTGTGCAGGCTTTCTAATGTACTGCATGTTCAATTCCTTGATGAATAAACATTCAATTATTCCCCCATCTGATCAGTCAAATGTCCTTTGATTCCCACCCTCACAGTTCACACAATTGTTACGCTACTTGCTACTCACCTCTGGCTAGCTCTCTTTTATTTTTCCTGTGATATCTGTACTTTTATGTGTGTGAAACTGTATATATAAACATATTTGTAAATATAAATATATAATATGCATTTATATATATATTATATATGTTTTTTTTTTTCAGAAGGAGATGATGGATCCGAAAGGGTTAAGCTATGAGAGAATATCATCAGATGTAAGCAGCTCCTCAACAAGCCCCAGGAAGCCAAATTTGGAGTTCACTTTGGGGAGGCCACATATATGATCTTTTATATATAAAACCATGCAGCTAATCTTCTTCTTCTTCTTTTAATTACTACTATATACCGTATATAGTAGTGATTATTTTTATAAATTGATCATGGTTAATTATATATAATATAAATATTGTTGTCTAGCTCTGAGTGGGGGCTTGGGGGATGAGAAGAATCAGATGCCCGCTGAGAAAATCAGAGGGGGGAAAGAAAGGAAAAATAAAGAAAAAAAGAAAAAAAGAAAGAAAAGAGAGAGAAAAAGAAAAGTAAAAGGAGAGAGCTAAAGAAAGACAAGGAGACAAGAGAAAGGCAGAAAGCAACAAAAGGAGAAGGGGTCATGGGAAAACAGCATGTCCTAATTCCTATCAATTGCTGCAGTGAGATCCCAATCAACATAACAACATATTTTAATATTCATTCCTACCTACGTAAATATATGAAATCTAATTGATTTTGTATGTTTTTGTTTTTTGCGCTTAGAGAGAGAGAGAGAGACCTTTAACCATCTTAAAGTATAAAGTGATCCTTGGTAATTGTAATGGAGCACTTTACATTTATGAAATATTTTTATATTTTTTTTTTCTTACCAAAGGTGTTGGGCTCTCAATTCATTCCTGGGCACTACTGTCACATGCTTTACACCTTTTTTTTATTATTAAAAGAAAAATTTCATTGAAAGCTAAGAGCGAGGGAATTACAAGATCATAGACCAATTGGGTTGAAGACAAACATGAGCTTCACCCACCCAATTAACTAACCATAGCACCACAATATAAAGCATAATTGAGAATATAAACCATAAAAAGGCTGAGAAGTAAATACATGAGAAAAATAAGAATGGAAAAAGGAAATTTCTAGAACACCTTTTTTTTTTTTTTTTTTTCTTAATTCCATAATTAAATGGTTGATTTCTATATAGTGTATTTTGGACACATATATATAGTTGAAAATTCTCTCTCTTAATTAAAAAACAGACTTACATGGTTCTTTTTAATTTTTTTTTTTTTTTTTTTTCCATTTTAGGCTATTTGTGACATTGTTAACATTTTAGGATATAGAGTTCTATATTTTTGGGTATAGAAGTGTCATTCGAGTTAACCATGAAAACTAAAATCTAACAAAAAAACGGGAACTGAAAACCATGAGAGTTAGCCAAGATCCAATGCCAAATAGGCAGAGAGAACACACTTCCAATGCACTCTTAGGCATAGAGCCTCATTAATTTGCTAGAAAGGTATATGGACAGACAGGGCAGAGATTACCTTTGACTGCTTCAGGTTTAGCTATTGTTATGGGACTGAATCTCCTTGAGGTATTTATTTATGTGATAACACCAGTTTTAGTTGACATTTTCTATCATTTGTCAATGTATATCATTTCCATTTTATGTGTCTGTGAGAGATGTCCCCAGAGTTTAGTTTAACCTCTTAGAAGGCTTTGATTGACTTGCTCTTTCTGATTCAATGCTGTCTTATTTCTATTCTATCATCTTATGGGTTAACTTTGCAGGTAATTGAACTACAGCTACCCTCATTTTTTAACAATTTTGATCCCCGGGCTGCTGCTGTTAATTTCCCATCAAGTAATTACCTTCCTAATATTTTGAGTTATTGCGTTCAGATAAAAAGCTGATTGTCTAACTGATCTTACGAGTTTCAACTTTGAAAAACTTTGTCATGCCGGGCATACATGCAGGCATATCTGGCTGGGCTTACATTGCTTTAGCTGCCTCACCATGCAGTACCCGGCCCAGTGCTGGTCACTCTGCCAGGATATGTTACTACATCCAAGGTAAATTGAAATGTTTGATGTTCTTGAATTTCTGTAGAACTTTCAGTTTTCTTTTATAGTTTTGACTGCAAAAACAAGTAGTCTTACATTTGTGGATGCTGTAATAGCCTGGCATGGTGGAATCCCTCTCTCTCTCTCTCTCTCTCTCTCTCTCTCTCTCTCTCTCTCTCTCTCTCAGTTAATCGTTATAGGAAACTGTCGTGTGAACACTCAAAACAATAGAGGAAAGAAAAGAACAGGTAATTTATTCAAAATGAATATTTGTGTATCAATGTTTTGGGAGTCATTTATCATAGTTGATCCTCTGGGTGTTCTTTGCCAGCTCAAGTTTTCCCTTTTTCTAGCTGGTTTACATATGTAGTCAACATTAATTATTTACTGTAAGAGAACAATTTTCGTGACAGGATCCATTTATAGGAGGTAGCCTACTTTTGACGTACACAACTGGTTATGTTGCTCCTCTACTTCTTGCTGCTTCTTTTGCTGGAGCGCTGCAGGTATATGATCTATCACTGGATAAATTAGTTCCAAGTTCTGTTAATATGGGCAAGTGAAAGGTTCCACCATCTTTCTTGATTATAGTGTGGATTTGCCCATGCTTGTGACTGGCCTCATATTAAAAGATTTCAAGACTTATGTGTACGTGTACGTGAACCTATGATGCTGGAAACTTTAACTCATATGTGTGAATCCAATGTATTCCATCTTTTGTCTCAAAGTATTAATTAGTTTTAACTAGGGCTGTCATTTGGTTTGCTTTTTATCGAATCAACCTATTATCGACCGAATTTTGTTGGTTTGGTATATCGATTTTTATAATTTGAAAATCGAAAATTCGAAAAAAGTTAGTTTGGTTTTGGTAAAAATCAAAAAAAGTTGGTAAACCGACCAATTACCGAAAATTATTACTAAAAGAAACCGAATCGATTATTACAAAAAAAATCAAAATATATACCCAAAAAAACTAAAACAATTACTGAAATTTAATTATATATGCTTATATAATATTATTATGTTAGTAGTACAATAAATATTTAGTAAACTATTAAAAACTCCCACTTTTGAACTTGAATAATTCAAAACCTCTAGACTTAATTAAATTAATTCAAAACCTCCTATTAAAGATTTAATCTCTCCAAAAACCCCATGGTCAACTATATCCAGCTAGGTTTGACTCCCCTTTGTTTTTAATATTCCAATTATAACCTTGAAAAAATATCAAGGCCAGTTATTTTGGAAATCGCTTTCTCTCTCTCCCAACCTGATCTTTCTCTTCTCTTTTGTCACTCTCTCTCCCCTTGCCTATTGACCGGTGATATCGTTGTCGTCCAGCGACGGTTGCCAGCGAGACCACCATCATCAGCTTCGTGTCTCTCTCCTCTTCCTCCCTCTGCCATCACTCGCCCCGATTCATGCTTAAACAACCCAAATCACCGTGACCAGATTAGTGGTGCTCGCCGGCGATCTGCCTTTTTCGGCAGAGTTGAAATGCCAAATCACCTAAGCCTTCTTCCTCTCGACATCCTGAGCACGATGGTGTGCTCGGATTCTCCATCTGATCTGCCACAGCGGCAAATCGAAGCTACAAAGGCGGCGGCTTCTCCGCCGGCGATCTGCCTTTTTTCGGCAGCCATAGATGACTTCCTCTCATCGTCCTGAGTCTGCTGGTGCTCTCAAACGTCACGAAACTTCGATTTCTCTGGAGATCGATGACTTGAGATGGCGATCGGAGGTGGAGATATGTAACCATATATATACCTACATCAGTTTCGGTTTCACCTCTTTCAGCTGCTCACACTTCTCATGCAATCATTCAAGTGCACTCTTAACATTGCTAGAACCATAAGGTGAGTTTCTCTCACTTCAATCCCGATTGATAAGTAAATCTATTTAAGAATTTTGTTTAATTTTTTTCTCTCCGACTTAATACTTGTGTGTAATTTGGATTTGAGCTTATAGATGGTTTTAAAGGTTAATTTCCATTATTATTTAAATTATTAGTTGATGTTCAAAAAAATAGTAGTTGGATAGGAAATTTTAAGCCTACATTTATTGATTAAACAGTTGCAGTTCGTAAAACAGTTTCAGTTCGTGAAATATGAGTTTTAAATGAATTTTGAATGAAATTAAGGTTCTGAAATATGATTAATCAAATTTGCAGGTAGAAATAGATTGAGGCAGTGGCGACTGTCGTGTACTCGACGCGCGTGAGGTGATCGGACGACGTTGTCTAGGGTTTCAGTTTCACTAAATTCAATTTCACTGAATTCAGTTTCAGTGCATTCAGTGAACTGAATTTGAATTTAATGAATGCAATGAAACTAAATTCACTGAAATTGAATTCAGATTGAAACTAAATTTAGTCTATAGTGAAACACTGAATTGATATAATTGTTATTTTTTGTCAAGTAAATGTGTAATTATTATTTTTTTGTCGTACAAAATAATGGTATAATTATTTTTTTTATTCTAGACTCCTCTCCTTGATTTTGGCTAAAAAGTGTGACTTCAAATTGTAAGTAAGAAGCAGGAGAAGTAATTGTCCGATAGGTTCCATTTGAGTAATCAATAAGAGAACACGAAGTAGTTGTTTGATAAGCTCACATCGATGGCTTGATGTGTTGGCTACTCCTCTCATCTCGATGGATTGATGTATTGTTGTTGTTGTTTTTTTCTTTTTTTGATAAAGTTGCTGTGTTCTTTTCAGTGAAACTGAATTCAGTAAATGTGTAATTGTTTTAGTGAAGGTGTAATTGTTTTTTAATTAAGGTGTAATTACATTTTAGTCAAGGTGAAATTGTTTCATCACTTAATTCAGTTTCAGTAAGTGAATTTATAACTGAATTCTTCAAATTAGTATAACTGAATTTCTGAAATTCAGTTTCAGTGTAATTGAATTCTTGAAATTCAGTTTTAGTGTAACAGAATTCTTGAAATTCAGTTTTAGTGTAATGAAATTCAATTTTAATGTTTGATTTTAGTTTTAGCGAAATATTGAGTTTTAACAAAAACTTAAATTAGAAAAAAAAAATAGTTTCACCAAAATTCAGTTATAGTGATATCAGCGTGCGTCAGCACGTGCCAGCATGCGTCAGCGCGCGTCAGAAGGGTAATTTAGGATTATAAGTTATAAGGGATTTTGAAAGAGTTTTTAGATGGGTAGGGGTTTAGGCAAATTTTTTAGGTGATTAAGGGGTTTAAAATTACGGACTAATAAATATTAAACTACCAATATCTTAAACAATTATAAGAAAATATAATTGTATAATGTTATCATATTAATATTATCAAAAGTGTGAGTTAAGATATAAAGTCATTCTCTAATAAAGTAAATGTTATTATTTTTAAGAAAATAAGAATATTATCTTTAAGTAAGTATATACTAAATTAATAAGATATGTACTAATACATATTATTAAACTAATTATACTAATATATATTATTACTAATATTAATATTATTGCAATTAATACTAGTACTATACTAAACTATCAATACTACTTGTGTAAATATATATTCATCAAACATTATACTTTATGTATCATATTTAATTAAATTTTAATTTATATTGGTATATAATAATTAATATTATTATAATTAAATCGAAAATGAACCAAAAGTATCGGATACTACAATTATTGAAAACTGAAATTTACCAAAAATTATCGAAACCGAAAAGTACCGAAATTGAAAAATACCAAATTTTTTTGTTTTGGTTTGGTAAGCCCCAATACCGATCCGAACCGATTGATAGGCGGCCCTAGTTTTAACTCATAGACATTTCTTTATGCTTTTTACCTACTAAGCAAATGTTATTCCTCAATGTGACCTTATTCATGCATGTTCTACATCTTATTGCTATTAAAGGGGTCTGTGCCACTGGATATTGGGAGACTAGAAAATGGATATGGCTGCATTGGTACACTTTGAGTATATAAGGTTGTGTTGAATAGGAAGTCACTGTGTTATTATTGTCAAATAATTTTCTCATATCAGTTGAATCATATATGAACATAACTTACTGTGAGTGCCAAGATACACTACAAGAAAAACATATTTGGGCGACGAAAGTTTAGGAGACGAACTCAAATTCATCTCCCAAAGAACCTTTGGGCGACGAATTAGAAAATTTGTCGCGTAATCCCATACAGGTTTGGGCGACGAATATTTTCGTCACCCAAAATGAGTTTGAGCGACGAATATAATGTTTCTCGCCTAAAGTAACTTTGGGTGACGAAAATACTTCGTCGCCTCAAATCCCGCGCCAAAATGGTGGTTGATCTATACATTGGGCGACGAATACGTACATTCCTCGCCTAAAGTTACTTTGGGCGACGAACAACAAAATTTCTCGCCTAAAGTGGCTGTGAGCGACGAACTATTTTGTCACCCAAAGATACTTTAGGCGAGGAACTTACGCATTCGTCGCTCAATGTATGAGCGAGGAACATGCATATTCCTCACACAAAGTCTCATTCCCTTTGATTTTTTTGTACAATTTTATGTAGGTTATTCATATAATACGATCGTGTTTGCAATGATCCGAACCGTTCAATTTTTATTTCCTCATTCAACGATCATCATTACAAAAAATTAGCTTAATCAGAGATGTAAAAGTTACGTAACGGTGCTTGAATTTATGAACAATCTTGAAATTTTCTAATACTAATCGATCGAGTACGTGAATTCCGATTTGGCTGATTTTTTTTAGGGATGATATTTTAGTATAAATGAACGGCTCCGATTGTTGAAATCATATTGTAGTCTTCACAATTGTTGAATCAACAAAATTTCAACAAAAAAGCTAGTAGAATTATACTCTTTAAATGTATTTGTATGTAGAAGTTCACTTTTCTATTGTGTTTTTAATGATCCGAGCCGATCATTTCTTAGTGCCCCACTCAAAGATCATCCATACAAACAATTATCTTAATCGGAGATGTAGAAGTTAGGTTTGGCATTTAGGGTGTATGAACGATCGTGATTGTTATAATAATAATTGAACAGGTAGATGAACTCTGATTTGATCGATTTTTTGCAGGGATAATCTTTGAGTATCAACATAGATGATGAACGCCTCTGATCATTGTAATCTCGTTGTGGTCTTCATAATTATTGAAACGACAAGTTTTCAATGAAAGAGTTAATAGAATTTTATTCTTTAAATGTATAAACTGTTCTTTTATATATAGAATCTCATATATCGATCGTGTTTTCAATGATTTGAACTGTTCATTTATTAGTTTCTCACTCAAAAATCATCTATACAAAAAATTAGCTCTATTGGGAATGTAGAACTTAAGTATCGGAGTTCGAATGCATGAACGATCATTGCTTAAAGTTAGTTTAGGCGAGTAATGTCAAATTTCGTCGCCTAAGATCACTTTAGATGACGAAATTTAATATTCCTCGCCTAAACTAACTTTGAGCGAGGAAATAGTTCGTCGCCCTAAGTTTATTTAGGTGAGGAATGTTAAACTTCGTCACCCAAAGTGATCTTAAGCGACGAAATTTGACATTCCTCGCTCAAAGTCTTATTGTCTTTTTTTTTGTACAATTTTTATGTATGTAATCACATAAGATGTGATCGTATTTTCAATGATCCGAACTGTTCATTTTTTATTTCCCCACTTTAAGATCATCCATACAAAAAATTAACTAAATCGGAGATATGTAAAAGTTAGGTTACGGTGCTCGAACTTATGAACGATTGTGAATTTTCTAATACTAATCGAATGAGTAGATGAATTCTGATTAGATTGATTTTTTACACAGATGATCTTTGAGTATGAACATAGATGATGAACAACTCTGATCGTTGTAATCACGTTGTGGTCTTCACAATTATTGAAATTACAAGATTTCAATGAAAGAGTTAATGAAATTTTATTTTTCAAATATATAAACCGTTCATTTATGTATAGAATCTCATATATCGATCGTGTTTTTAACGATCCGAATCGTTTATTTATTAGTTTTTCATTCAAAGATCATTTACGCAAAAAATTAGCTCAATCAAAGTTTTAGAAGTTAGGTATCGGAGATCGAACTTATGAATGATCATGATTTTAATAATGATAATCAAACGGCTAGATGAATTTCGATTTGACCGATTTTTTGTATGTATGATCTTTTAGTGAGGAACTAAAAAATAAACGGTTCGAATTGTTAAATTAATAAATTGATTATATAAAATGAATAACATAATTGATTATGTAAGATTAACAACATATTTAATTATTTAAAATTAATTATTCGGACAGCTTTTAGGCGACGAGAAAGTCGTCGCTTAAGACTCTTTTGGGTGACGAAATTCCTTCTTCGTCGCCCAAAAGCTGAAAAATTTGGCGGGGTTAAGCCCGCCTTATATTTTTAATGTTTGGGCGACGAACTCCAAGTTGTTCTTAGGCGAGGAAATTCTTAGTTCGTCACCTAAGGGTCTCGTAATTTTTGAAATACTTTTTTTTCTTCTTCTTCTTCTTTTATATTTTTTTTTCCTTCCTTCTGTTTTCTCTCATCTCTCAGATTTCCTCGCCCAGTCCCAGCCTCGCCCTGCCCACTCACAGAAACCTTCATCCTCGCCGATCCCCGCCCAGCCCTGCCCACAGAAACCCCATCCCCGCCGATCCTCGCCAAGCCCCAGCCCCGCCGTCGCTTCGCCGCTGCATCTCTCGCTTCCCCTCGACGCCCAAAACTCTCTCTCTCTCTCTCTCTCCCGATCTCTCATCCTATTTCTCTCTCCCTAAAACCCATCCTTATCCCCCACATTTTCCTCTTTTTCTCTCCCTGGAACCCATCCCCACCCCTCCTTTTTCTCTCTCTCCCCGAAACTCATCCCCACCCCCATCAAAACCCTCCTCGACTTCCTCTTTCTCTCTCCTTCCCCTCTTCATGCTGCCTCCCTCGATTCTCATTCTCCTAAACCTATCCTCACTAGCAACCCCCACCTCGACCAGCAACCCTACCGGAACCCAGCTGCAGCAAACCCACCGGATTGTGGGTTTTTATTTTATTTCTTTTTTATTTGGGGTTTTTTTTATTTTTTGTGTTTTCTGCTTATTAGCTTCAGCTTTTTTTTAGAGTGATCAAGTGCAGGTGGCTAGTGAAATAGTAATACCCAGGGAAATTTTTCAGGTCACACTTAAGACTCAATCGCTCTCTAAATGTTCTTTGGCCAGTGTTTGGTGGTATTTACTTTGTTCTTAAATATGTTTATTAGTGTTGAATAAATTCGTTTAATCCTCATCATTGTTCTTAGCTGATATTTTCTTATGCTAGATAAGAAAGTAGTTTTCATATAAAATTAGTTAGTTTTATATGTTTTTTAATTATACAATTTATTAAGTAGTTTGTATATAGATTAGTTAGTTTGTTAGTTTTTACATATAAAATTTAGTTTAATTACAAAATGTAGATTAATTAGTTTGAGAAATATAATTTAGTTATAAGGTGTAAGGCGATGGAGTTAGCTCCCAATGACAAAACATGTTAGTTTTTTATTTTTTTCACAATTTTTTATATTTATTTTTCTAATTGATTACTTGTGACGCCCCGAAACTGGGAAAACCACAGCGGCACCCGTCTTAAAGATCCTGAGACTATAATACCCCTTACCCCGAGTATTATATTCCCAAGCTCTCTAAGACGAGTTAAGCCCTTTTTATTGAAGAACCCGGGTTGGATCAGAGTAGTAAAAAATACAGCGAAAGAAATTACTGAAAATGCCTCACATTATAAATAATAGTAAAGAGTACCAACCCGTGAGGGTTATGTGTTTCAAATACATTAACCCTAATAATAAAACAATAGATAAACAGATATGTCAGGATAGTCCAACCCACGCCAGAGTGATTCAGTCTTCAACAAAGTGGTGCAACAAATTGGACTCATGGATAACCATTGGGATATGCCACCTACGAGGATGAAAGAGAAACACCACCACGGATCCAAAGAAAGGATCTAAACCAGATATCAAGACTGAAACTGACAAGCTGTAAGTGCCACACCCACGACCTCAATCTTGGTCTCCAACAACTGAATTATCTGCACTCACAAGAGTACAGTAGGGGGTAAGCGTCACATACGTTCATCGCTTCCCCTCGAGGGAAAATCCTGGTTAGGTTTGAAACAATACTCGAAAATATAAGATTTCAAGGAAAACAGCTTAAAAGTAATGTACACTAAAAAACAGGGTATCAATACCAATAATATTGTAACTAAGGCCAGTAATGATAAAGGTAATTATGCCAATAATCAGTGAGTAAAGCCTTTGCATGCTCATACATCTTTTTCAGTGAAAATCCTTCCTGTCACGTGACATAGTTCAGAAACATACTTGCGACCGATCACATACAGGCCAACCGCCAGTATCGGAAATTCAACCACCACCTCGATACTGTGGTGAGAGTATCCATTTACCTGGTAATACCACATTGGTTAGCCTCCCCAGAAGGACATTCGACTAACCAGTCCGTACTTACCCCTCCGGAGGTTTAGGGGATCGAAACCCAAGGTCACAACACGTGCCCGTTACTCTCAGGTCGTCCGAGGTATCACACAGAAAATCACACAAATATGCCAAACAAAAATCATGCACATTCTCTGTGAAAGACATTTTCATATACATATAGTACGAAAATAGGCACGAAATCCAATAACCGGGATATGGTAC